>VYZR01067946.1:18058-32391 GCA_013400675.1 Oxylabes madagascariensis
GTAGTTCACCCCACGCCGATCCCCGGGCTCGGTGCTGCCGAAATTCATTTTCGTGGCTCATTAAATTCTATTACTATTAATGATATAATAAATCATTATTATCAAAATTAGCGTTTTCATTTATAACACTCAGTGAGGAAAGAAAAGATCCTTCAGCATCGTTTAGGGATTGTTTTCTTCTGGTGGTTTCCCATCTGCCTGTTGTTGTCGCCTCACCCACCCCTGTACACTAATAGAAGGCTGCATCATGTCTGGAGGACTACATGGTTCCTGCCTTCACAATTTTAACCTAAAAACTGTGATTAATGTGAACAGAAACCTCCTCATCACATAATCTGTGATTATCTTCCAAGGCAGACTGCTTCCCAGAGTTTAGCTCTTAATAGCTTTCCTGTTTCTTTAAGATGAAGGGTTTAAACTGAGGTCAGAGCCTACTTTGCCTATGACCTTTTATACCACTTTTGAGCCTGCAAGGCTTAAGCCCTTCTATAAAAATTAAGGTGCACTGCAATCATTCTCTTTATGCACACACACATGCAGTTAACAAAGAAATATCTGACTTTAAACTTTTCCACAGATAATGAGCTGTAGCTGAAGATCACAAACTAAATCGGCTTTTAATGGCAAGGAAACCTATTTGCAACCATGGCAAACAGCCTCCCTGCTAGTGCACTTATAACTAATTTCAGCACACAAAAATGCCTGTTGAAATGATCACCAGTGTCATCCAGGAAGTCCTGAAATCCTCCTGTACAACTGCACTCATGGAGTGAATGTCTGAGAGTCACCCACTGAAGGATGCTGGACTGTCTGTGGAGGACAACACCCATGCTGTTGAGATCCAGGATGTGACAGACATAAGGAAAAGAAGCCAGTTCAGGATTGACTTCATCTTTGTGCAAAGCTGAGTCTTTCACAGCTCTTAGCTGCTACAAAAAGAGAAGCACAGCACACAAGCAAACCACAAGACACTGGCTCACACAGCCTCCAACCTGAAACCACCTCTGTGTCCCCAGCTGTGCTTGAGACACACAAAAGGATTTGTGAGCTCCCTCAAATCTCAGAACTCCTTTGAAACACATTTCCTCACCTCCCAGATGCCACATGGGCCATTATTTCCAGTGCAGACATGAATGTCACAGCACACAGAGCTTTGCAACTTGTGTTTACCTACACTTGAACAAGAGTCCATAACCACCAACAGAAGAGAAATGTGGGCAATTCTGGGATAGGCAGGAAACAGAAGCCTAAACTTCAGCTGTTTCAGTACATGTAGCCTTTGCAGAATAAGTAATTTTTTCAGGAAAACAGTAATTATATCATGCAAAGCTTTGGGGGTGAGGAGGAGAAATGGGGAGGGACCCCTGTTCTGATTAAGCAAGAGGATTGCTGTTGCTCCATATTTTTAACTGGGAAAAAAAAAAGTGGCTGAAGGAATTAAAAAGGCACATTGAGATGTGAAAAAGTGATCATTAGACCATGAGCCACACTCCAGAAGGGCGTTGGGGCATGGAAAGGGGATCTGGCAAGCCAGGTGAATGTCACTGCTTGTGGAAATAGGAGGCAGGAAAGAACTGCACCTACATGCTGAGTCGTGCTGGAAAAGAAGGAAGTTTTGTTTNTAATCCAGGCGTGCTTACACCTGACAGCCAAGCCTTTCATGACCCTCATTCCATGAAATTTATGACAACTGGGCTACTGTTGAATATTCTGGAGGACACTGAGACCACAAATCTTGTCACTGTGGAATAAAGAATTAATGCAAAATCTGTAAAGCTCGCCCAGACTAAAGTGCCCACGCCGGGATTTGCCCCAAGCCTCCTCTGCCTTCCAAATGAGAGCAAAATCTCAAACAGGTGACAAGGTACGGGAGGGTGTAGGGTTTAAATCAGCACTTGTAAACATGAAGATGTTTCAGCTCCTGNCTTTGTCACACAGAAGGCAGCAGTGCAGCTCCTCTGAGAGGAGTGCACATCACTGCCATGCCAGCTGATGGTGTTCCCCTTTAACATCCACTCTCCTCCAGCTCTGCATTCCCCCCAGGCCCCATCCTGGCAGAAATCCCAGGCTGTGATGAGCTGTCACTCCACTCCATGCCCCCAAACTGCTCTTGCAGTGGTCATGCAAGTGCTGAAAGCCTGACACAGTGCCAGGACACCTCCCTCTGCTGCAGGCACCACTGTCCCAAACACAAGCAGATGTCTCTGGTCTTGTTCAAAGTGGAAAACAGGGTCAGACTGCAGTGACACAGCTACAGAGGAGACAGAGGAATTCAGTGAGGAAAAGCATTTCATCTCAGGGACATTACATCTGAGGGACATTACATCTGAGGGACATTTAACCCAGGCGTGCTTACACCTGACAGCCAAGCCTTTCATGACCCTCATTCCATGAAATTTATGACAACTGGGCTACTGTTGAATATTCTGGAGGACACTGAGACCACAAATCTTGTCACTGTGGAATAAAGAATTAATGCAAAATCTGTAAAGCTCGCCCAGACTAAAGTGCCCACGCCGGGATTTGCCCCAAGCCTCCTCTGCCTTCCAAATGAGAGCAAAATCTCAAACAGGTGACAAGGTACGGGAGGGTGTAGGGTTTAAATCAGCACTTGTAAACATGAAGATGTTTCAGCTCCTGAGAGAACAGATCATTTTCCACCAGTTAGAAGCAAACAAAAGCTGATGCTGCCTCCAGTAAACACGTGAAGGTGCAGAAGTCAGAGCTCCTGAATTCTCTGGCACCTCAGCCCTGGATAAATCACCAACCTGCTCATCCCACACACCTCAGTTTGGGAAGTTCTGTTCCCCTGTTCTGTTTATTCTTATCACTGTATCATTCCAGAACACAGTACTGCCTTATTTCCTGAACTTTTCACTTGCACGGTGATAACCACCCCTGGAAATGCTGGAAAACTGATGAGAAGAGTGGAAAATGGGGCCCATGGCATGCAGTGTTTCTAGGAAAAAGGGCACTGGGCTGTGCAGATGCAACTCTCCCCCTTCAGCCAGGTATGTGACCTTTGGAGTTAATGGGAATTCAATCAAACAGAGCAGTGTCCCTCCGGGCTGGGACACAGGAGGGGTTTCTTGGGAAGCAGCTCAGCAGCCCTGTCTCACGGTGCCTTTCTGTGCTGTTTTCCTGGACACAGACCAGCTCTGTCTTCCCAGAACATAAGGGTGCAACCACAGCCCTTTCACAAAGAGAAGATGCACATGAAAGCAGAATCAGGGCTTATGAAACACAGGGTCAAGCAGGGAACCAGGGGAGCACATGATAACAGTCTCATTCTGCAGGATCAGACTATTTTCCTTTGTGAACAACTGAAGATCACTGTTTATCTCTGAAGCAAGCTTACCCACTCTTTCCTCACATGCCTGCCTGCCCTGCTTGGGGGATCACTGCTGTTTGTTTAACACTGACAAAGATGTCCTTGAGATTCCATCCTTTTTCCAGGGCCAATGAAAAAGTTCACACAAACCCGAGGTTTAGTTAAAAATAAGACAGACAAAGCATTCATTTAGCAGTGACATTCATTGCTGGGTATTTTCAGCCCATGCTGAGCAGGACCACCACACAGAGGCAGTGTTAACCAGGACAGGTGGCCAAAGACATCCCCTCTTGGCAGGACACTGCTGTCCCCAGCCCCACTTCAGCCTGGCAGAGGGGGCAAACTCCAGGGAAATCACAGGAAAAGAGCAGGATGGGCTCTGATGCTAACATCAGTGGGTAGAAAGAATGTCCACTAACCGGAGAGAATCTTTTTTTACTCTTTTTCCAACAAACCAGCAGGTTTTCCCCACAGAAAACCTCCCCAGGAGGCTTCCTGCATGAGCAGAAGGGCTCTGGAAGACACTGCACCTTTGAAATGGTAGTGCTCAGCTCTGTTGTTATTTCACAGGTTTATCTCAAGGAACTGGGGTATTACAGAGCCCAGTGTTCTGAAACACCAGCAAAGGATTCACATCCAGGGGAGGTTTAGATTAGATATAGGGAGAAATTTCTTTACCAAAAGGGTTGTCAAGCACTGGAACTGACTGCCATGGGAAGTGGTTTTTTAAAGACCTGTAGGGACACAGCTTAGTAGTGGACTCAGCAGTGTCAGGTAAGTGTTGGACTCAGTGATCTTACAAGTCTTTTTCAACCTAGAAGTGTTTTTCAGCCTAGAAGGCTCTGTGGTTCTGTGCTGTTGGCATCAAAACCAGAATTCACACTCTGAATTTCTGGTTGGCAGAGGCCTGGGACTGGTGGGATGTGGTTCAACATCTCAGGAGTGTCAGGTCAGTCTGTGCCTGGTTTTATGATAAACGATAATTAAATTTATGTAAATAAACATTAATTAATATGTGAGGTTCCCTACATTAACATGTTTAATGGGTAATAATTGAATGCAAACCTAATCACTGACCTACAATTAGACTTCAAACCACTGAGCACCACCTTGAACAAACTCATACGCACAAGAATGGCCCAAAATGGCATCCTTGGCTAGAGCTGAGCTCTTGCTTCACATCTCTTACAAAGAACAAACACTCTTCCTGACCTCACTGTGACTGGTGGAGCAGTGTTCTCCCCTCTAGGAGGGGATGAAAGACTCCAATAAACAGGAAAGTGCTCAGAAATAAAAATAAACCCACAGACTTTGGAATGTCTTCTTTTTCTTTCCCAAATTCATTCTCCCCGTTCTTCAATCTCATGTCTTATTTGGAAAACTGAAATGAGAAGCAGGAAAGCAACCCTTGGACCGCTCACTAAAATTCCAATAGAGAAACTGCTGTGAGGAATGAGCACCACCAGGAAAGAAGAAGAAGCAAAAAAGAGAAGCATCCTGGCAAAGAGAGTCCAGCCTTGGTCAGCCTCATCTGTTTTCCCTTGTCACAGAGGACAGAGAACAGCACCAGCTATAAATGAAGGACATCACATTGGATTCGTTTTTTCTAAGGAAAGACACCCAAGTCTGTGCTTCCAGAAGATTAAATCTAATCCCAAAAGTGGACATGGGTGAAGTAAAGGAGAAATTCATCATGCTTCAGGGCAAAAATACTGCCTGCATCTGGCTAGAGGCTTCCACTGTCCTCTCCATTACACTTGTCACAATAAGAGAACAGATGACACTGATGGCAAGCCAGACTGGGAATGGGTTTGTGTTCTTCTGAACTGTTTGCTTATGGCTGTGAACTGATTTAAAAACACACGTGAGGCATAAAACCTCAGAGCAAACCAACTAACAGACCCCGAATATAGATGGTATTAATGATTTGAAATGCCTACTACATTAGTTACAATTCAAAGCAAATGGCATCTTTGTTTTCCTGTTAAGATGCCAGTAAAGTGGCAAATAGACACAAGAATTCTTGGTTGCTTACAGATAATAGCTGTTCATTTGGCACAGAGAATCAGTGGTGGGTAATTGAGGTTTTACACAAGTCAGAGGCAAATCCCACTGTGAATTCAGCACAGCCATGCAGAGACAGAGCTGGTATCAACCAATAAAGGAAAACTCTGCACTCTCTCTGGGCAGAACTTGCTGCTAAGGCTTCACCAGCACCAAACTGAAACAGCCGAGGGAGAGGGCAGCAATTCACAACAGAACAAAGCTTTGCTCAGACACCTCTTGGTGGAAGTGTTTCTTCCAGGAGTGAAAACACATCCACCCATTACCTTTGGCCGCTTCCATTCCACTTTCCCTTTTGCTGGTGAGTCGTAGAACAGGGATTCATCCGAGGCTGGGAACTCAGGATCCTCAAAGAGCCGGCCCTGCTGGAGGCACTGCCCCTTCAGCTCGTGGTACCTCTGATCCCGGAAGAATTGCACTGATGAAGACATCCTCCTGTCTAGAAAAGATCAATATTGGACAAATTATGAAGGCTCTTGAAAGTCCGTAGCTGATGCCACTCCCTGGTCTTTGACAAGAGAGCATGTAACTTGTTCTAAATGAAGTGACTGATTTACTTAAAATAAAACAAAAAACCCAGATTATAAATTAGATTATGTTAAAGACTAGGAAAGTATAAACCCAAAAAGGTCTTATAGTTAAGGATCATATTTTTGTCTGAACAGAATTCTTGCCAGGCACAAACCCAACATTTTGCTTTGTCTAATTGATTGGAAAGGTAGCAGAGTGAGGCTTGGCTCTCAGTCTGCACCATGTGCAAAGGGCTGGGCCATCTTTCTGTCCTGCGTTCTCCTTCTGGCCACTAAAGCTTGAATTATCTACTCCAAATCTTATGCCTAAAAAAACCAAAAGCAGATTTCCACATTTCTCCATCTTAATTTAAGTGACAATGCTTTGGCTTGTACTATTGTCTTTGAACTTTATGTTACATTTCAGGGAACTGAATTCCCAGAAGGAGAAAACATTTGCAAATAATTGATGAGAACTAAAAGTATTTTAAAAAAGCACAACAACGACAACAAAAAACCCAAACAATGTGTTCTCAGACCTTAATTCCCAGAATCCTGACTATCAAACTTGGCAAGTTTATCATCGCACCCACAGAGTTCAAATAAATTTTACAAAATATTTTACAAAATGAGAACACTTTTTACATTTTACAAAAGAGAACTGAATTACAGAAATCACTCAGGATAGTTTGAAATTTGGAGGACATTAGGGATGCTACTTCTGCTTCAAGAGAGGGAGTGGTGAGAGCATCTGAACTTACCCTGTTTGGAAAGGTCCTGTGTATCAGTTCCCTTCCTCTTCCTTCTGGACACAGGTTGGAATTAGAGATGTATCTCCCCTTGCTTGCCTACAGCAAAAAAAACAAATGCAGGTTGAATTAACCAACATCCTGCTCTGGAGCATGGCACCACATGGTCCTGGCAGCCACTCGCTGTGCCAGCTGCAGGGAGCTCGCTGGTGCTCCTTGAGCCACCTGCAGCACACATTGGATGAGATTCCACAGACCTGCAGGAAAATAAACCAAGCTTTTGCAGCAAGAGAAATACAGAAGAGTAATGAGGAACATTTGGAAATGTCAAATTTATCGTGGTCTTTGTTCTTGTGAGTGAAAGCTGTTTGTGGATGCCCCATCCCTGGAAGTGTCCCAAGCCAGGCTGGATGGAGCTTGGAGCAACCTGGGATGGTGGAAGGTGTCCCTGCCATGGCAGGGAGTGGGGCTGGATGGGCTTTGAGATCCCTTCCCACCAAAGCCATTTTGTGATTCTATTACTTTCTGGTTACTTATCTCCCTCAAAAGAAGTCTCAAGGCCTCTCACTTGGCAGGTGGCCTCCCAAGACAGGGCAAATAGATTTGCTTCCCCCCACAAACCAGTTCTTCAAACTCAAGTGTAGAACAACTTTGTCAATTTTACAGAGGTACCTCAGGGGCCACAACAAAACAGTCTGACTAATTTGGGTGGGATATAGATTATTTCACGATAACTGGCATTCTTGATCATTAAAAATTCCCCATGAGCTACCTAACATTCTAAACCGAGTCTATTTGTTTTTAAAGTAGCCCCTGGGTGATGAGGTTTCTGTCACTGCCTAATTCATTGAGACAGGTCTTTCATGACCTCATTTCCCTGCCCGTTGTCCCCACCTATTTTCCAGACAGGAATGTGAGTCCTTCCAGGATTAACACTCCATTCCACAACAGCCCGGAATGTTCCGTGGCAATGCACAGAAGGTGGTGATAAAACACTGCCTGCCTCATCCTGGGCTGCACAGCAGGGCTCAGCAAGGGCAACACCAACAAGGAGGAGGCTTCTCCTGCCAGGCTCTTATCCTGCCCCTCTCCAGGCTCCCTGTGACATCTGCAGTGTTTTAGGGGCTCTGGCTCCCAGGGCTCCTCATCCTGGCTGCTGAATGTTTGACCCTCACCCAGGAGGCACTGAAGTCCCATCACCATCTGGAGAACCAGGAGGAACCCACTTTCACAGGAACCCAGAGCCGCTCATTTTAAACTCAATATAAATATCTCTTTCTCATTGGAAAGCCCTCCATTAAGAATGTCAGTGCAGTTTCTATACAACAGCCTGGTGGTTTGAGCACTGAGGATGGGGAAGCACAGCTGAGCACGCCTCTCCTGGAGCGTTCACCTACCAAGACATGGCCTGAGGCAGACCTGCCTCCCATTCCAAGGTTTATTTTTGAAGCAGCTCCCAGTTTTTGACCCTCAGTTGATGACTGAAGCTTCCAAACTAAGAACCACACTCCTTCCTCCAGTGGGGCACACAGCAGCAGAGCATCCCCAGCTCCACAGCCACAGCTCCAACCTGGCTCTGCTGGCACCCAACCCTGCAGTGCTGAGGAAACTCTGCAGGGCTTGGCAGCTGCTCTGCCACGGCTCCCTGCTCTGCCATCTGATACAGAATGAGCTGGGCACAGTGGACTAAGA
This sequence comes from Oxylabes madagascariensis, assembly GCA_013400675.1. Lineage (NCBI taxonomy): Eukaryota > Metazoa > Chordata > Aves > Passeriformes > Timaliidae > Oxylabes > Oxylabes madagascariensis. The sequence goes on from VYZR01067946.1 coordinate 26,404, forward strand.
AACACAGTCCTAAAAGTCCTGCATCCCAGCTCAGAGACACTCTGCAGGGAGAAGGACCACTCCCAGGGGAGGGACAGAGGAGAAAAGAAGGGGGAAAAACACCCTGAAGAGCTCTACAGGTCACTCAATCCCCCGTGGTATCAGCAGAAGTAGAGGAGTTCTCCTGTCACTGAGCTTTCAACCTCTCAGCTTTCAAGTCTTTCTCTGCCCTTCTGCTTTCCCAGAGAGTTTCCTATTCTAATTAGAAAAAGGGTTTCAGCAGAAAAGTGAAGTGGAGCTGGTGCAGAGTCCTCTCTTCAGTCAAAACACGGAACAATCTCAGTTTTACTTACAGTTCATACTCAGAGATGATTCCTCTGCCGGAGCCAGCCAGAGCACGGCTAAATCACATTCAACACTGGGCAAATATCAACTCCTGCCCTTAGGAGCAGCCATAAATTAAAGGGACATTCACTTGAAATCCAGGTCTTCACCAGAGCACTGAGATAAGCTTTCAGTGTTAAACTACCCAACAGTGTTTCTTTACACTCACATTTCCCTGTCTTAACCTTTCTCTCCCGCAGCTGCTACACAGGAGATCCACAACAGACAGCACTGACTGTCCAGACAGGCACGTGAGGGATGACTACACCCTCCTTATCCTTGGATTCATGCAATAAATACACAAAGCTGAAGAGAATTCACCTGCTCTCATCCCAGTTCTGGTACTCTGTGCAGTTTTTGCTGCTGTTGAGCCCAGCCATCCCTGCCACTCCCACCCCAGTCCCAGGGCTGCAGGGACAGCAGGGCTGGGTGTTTCCTAACCAAACCCTGCACTTTCAGCCCCACAGGCCAAGCAGCTGCAGAGGCCCCTCGGTGCCAGAGGAAACTCCTCTGCAAGGAGGAGGCTTGGTGTGTTGTAACACACAAATTCTATCACACACCCCGCTCTGCTGCTCCAGCTGCAGGACTCCAAGGAATTTCCATGCACAGCACCAGGACTAAAAGGGCAAAGTGCATTTCCAGGAGGGATTTAAGGCTACAGTTGGGCACAACTTTGAAAATGAAGCTGCTGCTTCCAGAAGTGGATCCTGAGTTCAGGCCCACCCCAGCCCACATTCCTGCTGGTTCAGGAGCCCCTGTCTGGGAAGGCCATGGAGGGATGCCAGAAATGATGCACACAGCATATTCCGTGCTCTGGGGGAGCCTCCCAGGCTGAGAGAGCTGGGGTGACTCAGTCTGGGGAAGAGAAAGCTCCAGGGAAACCTTAGAGCAGCCTTTCAGTTCCTAAAGAGAGTTTATAAACAAGAGGGAGAGCAACTTTTTACATGGGCAGACAGTGATAGGATGAGGGGAAGTGGTTTTAGATTGAAAGAGGGGAGGTTTAGATTAGGACACCAGGAAGAAATTCCTTCCTGAGAACTGGCACAGGTTGCCCAGAAGCTGTGGACTCCCCATCCCAGGAAGTGTTCAAGGCCAGGTTGGATTGGACTTTGAGCAGCCTGGAACAGTGGAAGACATCCCTGCCCAGGGTGGTGGAATGAGATGAGCCTTCCAACCCAAACCATTCTGTTACTGTATGAGCCCAGTTTGAAGATCATTGTCCATTTGCAGGTACCGAGTTGTCACCTTAGCAGGAGTGACAGCCCCCCACACCTGGTCCTCATGTTTCACCTCTGTCCCTGCAGCTGTGTGCCTGTCTGGACAACACACAAAAACCTCCCAGCTCCAAACTCTGCTCCTTCAACACTGACTCCTCACCAAACCTCACAGCCACTGTTTGGACTACGAGAGCAAAACAGGGACTCAAGTATTTCACTGTTTGCAAACATGGTTTCGTATTTTCCCAAATATCTCTGTCTCCATAGCTTGCTTCGGAACAATCAAACAAATGAGTGCCTCCAAAAAAGCAGCTCTGCAGCCAAAAGCTTTAAATTACTCAGAACTGGGTTTCTGTAAAACTAATTAAAGGAACTTCCAGCGCTCCAGCTGGAAAAGGTTATTGCTCTTTCTTGCTGTGCAGAGTGAACACAGGTCCTTACAACGCAATGACTGCAAATCTCTGTTAAGAGTGCAGGGAAACTTAAAGAGCTGAATAGCTTCCACTTCATAAACACTGGGGTTTCACGATCTTGGCTGTTCCACTGCTACTGCTGCAGCAGAAGCATCTCTTCTGGAGAAATTTACTCATTTGAATTCTTTAAACAGCTCAAGACATTAACTGGGAGGCTTTATGCTGGACTGGATATCCTCTCTTCCTCTGCATAAGCCAATAAAAAAATGTGTAAAGTCAGTGTTAAATCCGTGTTGTGTGGATGCGCAATTGCATTAGTAAGCATATATTCAATTTTGATCAAATTTGCTGCACAGGATAATTTAATAGCACCCCGTCCAGTATTAATGACCATGATCCAGGCTTCTCAGCTTGTTTTGGGTGGCAGTGCTCCCTGACTGAGTGAAACACCAAGTTTATTGTGTGCTCTGGGGATACCATGATTGTGCAGTATTAGCTTTTCTTTCATCCAGTATTTGGATTTTCCAATAAAATAAGGTTAGTTTGACTATTTTATAGCCACTGTAATTCAGGACTTTTGAAGGCACATAAAGGTTTCTATGTTACCTATATAAAGGTGTTATGTTAGCTCAGCTCAAGAATTCACTGTGGGAAGGAGACACAAGCACTTGCCTTCTTGCAGAAACAGGATGGTGCCAACCTTGTGCTGCTGTGCAGTTTTGCTGCACTTAAAATTGAGAGAGGCAACCACATATTTTCATCTGGGAGTATCTGCTGATACTCTGGGAGTATTTCTTCTGAGCAGGAATGTGGGGGAGAGTAACTGGACATCTGGAGCCCGCAGCCTGTTTGCTTTCACAGACAGCATCACGGCCTGGCAGAATCATCAGGCTATAAACCAAAGCTTTTTTATCATAAAATTAATTACAACACTTGTACTGCAACAGCACGGTGCTTAACCGGGCTTGTCCTTCAGGCCTCACTGGGCTAGGAGAGGTTCTGTGGCACTTCAGAATGTAGAGTGCACTGCAGAGGGTGGGTGCTGGGTCAGGACCAAGCCTGGCATTTCCTAAGCCCAGGAGTGGAGCAGGAGCTCTGCCAAGAACCTGCCACTGATTTTCACAGCTTGTCCTCTCTCCAGTGCTCTATCTCACCGGTGCAAACTCATTCTGACCCTTCAGGAAGGGAGTACAGAAGCAAAGAGCTGCTGAGAAAAGCTGCCCTTGCAGGTGACTGTGCCCAAGGGGGAACAATTGCACCTGGCATGAGCAGAAACCCAAATTTGTAGGGCTGGCTGATGGTCAGGGGGATGTGGGATCTTTTCAGCTTGAGAACTGAGTGAGATCAATATACACCTGTGATTGTTCAGCATTGCAATGCTGATTTCACAGTCAAAACCACTCAAAGTCCACCTAGAACATACTCATAGAGGGTAAACTGGCTGGACTCGCTCTCTCCCCTCCTTGCCTTTCCCATGAGACTTTATCCCCGAGTACTTCCCTGTGAAACAATTTTAACTGTTCTCTCTCTCCCCTCAGGCAAGGGCAAAGATTAAAAAGCAATGGGATTAACAGCAGAGCAGACTTTTGCCTCCACCTGATTTCCAGGTGAAACCTTCAACAAAATCATAACATTCTTAAAGACCATTGCAAGCAGAGACAAAACCCGTGGCTCCTTTCAGGATTTTCCAAAGTGCACAGGTGTCTTCATGTTTCAAGAAACCTTGTCCTTCAGCGGCTTCCAGTATAGCCTCAAAATCAGTTAACATCAGAGAGGTACAATTCCAGTTAGATTTTTTTTAAGTCATTTAGTACAGTAGATGCCAATTGTTACAATTAACATTAATCCAGTCAAAGTGATCTATGAAAACCTCTGAAGAAAATGCAAACTGCATTGTGATTTGATTCATTCAAGCCAAGGTTTTGTGCTGAAACCACAGGAAACAACTTTCTTCTGAATTCCAGTACCTCTCCATCCTGCCTTTTCATAAAAGTTAGTTTAAAAAAAAGAGATTGCAAATTAATCAGTAACTCCTTATCAGGCCACTCCATTATTTTATATATCCACTTATCAGTTATTTTAGATAGAGTACAAAAACCTCTCCATCACAAGAACAATGAAAAAAAGTAAAAAATCTCCTTGAATTTCACAGTGAAAGAATCCACGGTGAGAACTGACAATATTTTGGAGGAGCAGAGGCAGGATGGCAAGTGGAATTATATGAGCAAAGATCAAATCACATTTATCAGTCTGACCCCTTCCTTTGGACTAACTGCAAAGGATGCCTGTAGAGAAAACAGTAGAGTGGAATTATCCCAGAAGAAAGGAGAGCACCCATGCTTTGGCAATAAATCCTGCAATAAAGTTTGGCTCAGAGTTAGTACAGAGCTGTGACTTTCTGAGAGAGCTATATAATACACAAACTCAAGTAATCCAAAGCATTTTCTCACTCTGTTGGCTCATTATGGTTCACACAGAGTTTTTTCTTCCTGGTGACAAAGGTGTTAAATGCCAGTCAGGCACTCACTCACCTGGCTGAGGTCAGAGCTGCTCGGGGCACATCCAGCTCCAAAGTGGCTCCTGCAAACACTGATCCCTCGGCTCCTTATCCTGGAATTCTCGGGGCTGTACCACGGTCACATCTCCAGAGGGGCGTGTGTTGGGATAACTCTTCAGGGATGTCCCAGGGACTCCAGGAAAGCTCCGAGCTGACCCACAAACCCTCAGCTTCGGCTGTGGCTGGAACTGTGAATGAACTCTTGAAGAAGGAGATAAGGCCAGGCTGTTTGGCGAGAGTTGCAGGGTTTGTTTGGAATTTTTTTTTTTTTTTTTGGGAAAACAACAGATTAATGTGCACCGTGAAAAGAAAAAAAAAGTTACATTCCCTATTCGGCTGCACAGCATTCTTCCTTCTCTCTCTCTGTCCTAGTAAAGGAATTGGTGTCACTTTATGGGGGTAACAAAGTTTAGAACCCAGAAAATAATACATTTCTCTGTGCTGTGGCAAAATAAAAAGTAGGACACAAAGAAATTCTCGACAAGAAATGGTTTTGGGAAAACAAGCTTCTCTCCATACTTTGCTCAGCCTCAATTTCCTTTTGGGTAAATCCTAAACATCTGGGTTAATTTGACTTGAATTTTTTTCTGATTTGACAACAATAACACCTTTATTTTGCCATTATGTGGCTTTTACTCGTATTTTAGTAAATGTAGTCCCATTTTTGAACAAGCACCATTTCAAAATGCATTACAAAATTTTATCTGTACCATAGTTTTATGTATTCTCCCCAGTTTTCTTCCTCCATTCAATCCTCATTTCAGCATAACTGGTCTAAGTTTACAAATAGGTTCATTCCCTCTCCTCAACATTATTACTGAGCAAATCTCCTAGAGGAGATTGGATCTCAGGGAATGAGTTACATCCACAAAATACTCTGCAGATGATTAAGAAGGATCACAAATTTCTGTACAGCAAGGTTCACCGCAGGACTATTTGCTCTTTTTCCCCAATTCCTTTTGAAGGCACGCTGACATTTGGACTGAAAGTCCCTGCCACTACAGTTTTACTATTCATGAGTAAAAAAGCCTTACATACTAAAGCCATGTGTTTCCAATTCCTGATTGAGTAAGTAGCCCAGAGTTTAAATCATAATAAAAAGCTGATGCCTGTATATTACACGCACATTGTAATTCATTTCACAGCTGATGGAAGAACTTGAAAACCCCCACAAGAGCACAACAAAATTCCACTCTGTGAGCTGATAATAAATATTCACAGCTTATAAGAAGTGTTCTCACAAGCAGTAGCTGCCTTTGCTTTGATCCAGTGCAGAACAAAACCATGAGAACTTTTTGATGTGAGAGCGTAATCCAAGAATTGGATGGGATTTGTCTGGGCTGAGGAGGAGCTCTCGCTGAAAGTCTTGTCAGAAACAGAAATTCCTTTGGACAGGCAGCAAGATGAGCCACATGGATGACAACTAATGGAAAAAAAA
>VYZR01067954.1:22040-34651 GCA_013400675.1 Oxylabes madagascariensis
TTTAAGATTTAAAGGCATTACTTCTTTTACTTTCTTGTGTTCATATATCACGTTTCAATGTCTTCTAAACAAGAGAGAGCTTAATGTTTTTGTGTAACCTTGAACAGGCCGGTACACAACTTTTATTGCTTCATCCTTGAGCTCTTCTGTAGTTCCATGATCTAATTTGTTATACTGGTGGTATTAAGCTGCTCTTACCAGATTAACAATATGCAATATAAATTCTTTAAAGCTAATTTTTAAATGGATGTACTAATTTGAAAACTAGGTTAAACAAGGAAAAGATGAAACAACAAAAAAAATCAAACTACATGTTTTAATATATGCTGTGTCTCTCCTTCAGTAAGGTTAATAGAGAGCAAATCACTGCTTTATGCAGTTCAAACTAGGGAGAATGTCTCTTAGACTGGATCTAAAATCTGTTGACATCAGCAGTTTCTTTCTTTCAAATATACTACCTTGAGGATCAGGCTTTAAAGGAGAGTCCTGTCTAATTTCTCATGGGAGTGTGACTATAAAGGCAGATTTTTGCTTGACTAGTTTGTTTCCATACTTGGCCCATTTCATCTCTCTGGAGGATGGAGGAAGACTCAGGATGGGAGACAGATCATAGTAGACACTACCATTTATTTGAAATAACCTCTTAATAATGTGTCATTGCTTCATTAGGTCAGAAATTATGCAGGCAGAGAAGATGAACAGTGTAGAAGTGGTCACCTCTTTGTGGAATAGATACTAAGCATCTGAAATTTTATACAGTGGGAAAATCTGCTGTTCCTAGTCACAGGGACACTTATGCAATGTTGTATAATATGCATTACCTGCTAATATATTATGCATTACAATATCTATGTATAATTTACACTGCAATGATATAGCAATTTTAAGTGAAAAAGGTGTAGGAAGATTAAAACCGCACAACTGTGTTAGTATACCCACAAATACATACAGCACTAATTTTACATAAAGTAACAGGAACAACACATTATAAAACACTTGACTCAAATGTTATTGGCATTTTTCTTGACCTTTCAAAATAGTCTTTCAAAAACAAGTACCTCATTTTGATGGGTGTGGGATACTCAAAAGCTCTAAATTAAATGCCTCAAAAGCAGTCTTCAAAACTATGTTCTGAAGTATATTGCATTAGGCTACACAAGACCAGTTTTTGGCACCTGTTGTTGAAATGAAGGGGCAAAAAGGCACACTGAAACAAGATTATGCATTATTGTTCAGGAATTCAGCCATTTCTTGGAGAGATTAAATTTACTACAGCTTTAAAATAACAGAGTTAGTGCACATTTTGAATGGTTACAGGACTGGGTAACAGCTAGTACAGAAGCCTCAGGGGATTTTATTGTAGTTAGCCCATCTTTCTGTTCCTTTCCTACTTTTACATGCTACTTTTACATGCAAAAGAAAAAGGTTGTACTTAATACAATATTTATAGCTGTAAGTAATAGTCAGTTCTTTTCTGGTTTTACTGTACCAGCATGTATAAGAAATGCACAGAACTATATCTATATTACTGCTACTACTTTGCAAAATGTTGTATGTATTGCAAAGCTGGCTCTCTCATAGAAGGCAGTTAAAGACCTCTGCACTGAAATCTGCCAAAGCTGATACTGCAATCACAAACATGTGTTGTTACACTTCTTGTGGCTCATCTCCACATGGTGCAGCTGTTGTGTTGGCTAAAGAAAATGCAGGCCCAAGGGAAACAAATTTAATTCAGCTGGGGCGACTTCCACTAAAAAAAGTGCTTTAAGGAGAACAGGTGTCCTACAGTAAGAGGGATTGTTTGAGAGGTTTTCCCCAAAGTTGCTCTGCTTCTAGGAAAGCTATTCAAAAGTGGTATGCCTGTGATAATAATCTTTTGCGGTCTAATTTTTAAATAATGCCCTTCAGAAATGCAATGGATTCCAGAAATTCTGTTTTTGTTTGTTTGGCTCAGTCCTGGGACAGGAAAACTAGTACAGGACCTTATGCTGCTCATTAGGGGCTGGAGGAAGCCTCATTCTGTTATTCAGATTCCTCAGCCTCAAGAAGGTTTGTTTAATCAACAAATGATTGTACCAGGCAGACCTGCAGCCCATATAAGTCACCAGCTGACACCCCTAGAGCTGTGCCTGTTTAGACCTGTGTAACCATTGTTTTAAGTTTAATATTTTACTAAATTCACTTAAATGTAGCCCCCTCCTAAATATGTTCCCATTTAGTCAAAGTAAATAAGCTAAGATATACTATGTTCTCTAAGAAAACAGTATTAAGTATATGACTTTTCCTTTTCCAGGAAGACATTTACCTTATGCACTATGACACCTCCTCCAACTCTGTCATGCATTCCCACCTCTCTGCTTTCTGTGTCCTCTGGTTTATCAGAATGGAAACTGCTTGACTGATGTTCAGCAGCTTCATGCTATGGGCAGTAGCACATCCCACAGCACGGAGGCACTGGGATCCCTGGAAGCTGGGAAAGACTTTCTCAGCTCTCAGGATGTCTCTCTATCAGTGCTGACTGAACCAGCCCTTCAGACAGATACTGCAGCAGACAGCAGGTCTTCTCTTCCTCTTGTCACCTCTCTTTTCAAAATAAAGTTACTGCAGAGGGCAGTGTCTTCTTGTGTAGATGCCTTCATACTGCACTTTCCTCCTTTGGGCCTGTTTTTTCTATCTCCTACAAGTTCAGAATTCCTTCTCTTTGAGGTAACAGAAGTCCAAATGGGGGATAATTTTCCACACCCATACCATTCCTACAGTGTTGGTTCTCCTATAGGATGTATAGGATTTGCTTTCAGCTCTTCTTTCTCACATCTTAACTAAATAAATGTTATGACGAAATTCTGTCTATATTTTGCAAAGTTAAGCTTCTTAGTTTCTAAGCTTCTTCAATATTTATTGCCAGATGTTGTGTCTTCAGAGTGTTGTATGTAGACCTTGGGCTCTATTTTGGACTTCTTCTCAAATTGCTGAATTGAAGACCCAGTACTCTTCCTTTTGAATAATATTCAGAATTCAACAAGATCAATAGTAAAATTCATGAGAATTTTGATCTATATGTCTGCACATAGAGACCTGCAACAAATCTTGTATTTTTGCCAATTACCAAGGGAAAGAAATATGTTCTGCCCCTGCTACTTTTCTCAACAGGACTTGTGACAAAAGCCCAAAGTCACACTGATGGAAGGAACTGCCATGAACATGCCTGAATTCAAAACATGGTCACATGGACCATACCCTGCCAGTGAGGGGAAAAAAGTATTACAATTAACGAAATAAGGAGAAACAGCAATGTAGTGAAGCCTGCATTTGCAGTGAAACCATTAGGGAGACATTCACTCTTTACTGTGTGTATATACAACCAGTATCCTAAACACTGGGAAAAAATTAATTATTATTCGTAGATTGAGATTAATTCAACAAAGTATCTGAATGCAACTGAGGGAAGCTGCTTAAAGTGAAATCTGAATTTAAGATTAACCTCTTGCTTTTCATGGCGTTGGACTGTGTGCTTGTCAGGGAAGTTTTATGTTTGAGGTTCAGGGAGAAGGTGATGGCCATGTCCTCTGAATGCTTTCAGATGACTGATTTTCAGACTGTTGCTGGCATTCTTCCAGCTGGAGGCCTGGCCATTAGATAAGTTTAACATTATGGTGGTCATTTGCAAAACAGACGAGAGCAGGAATAGCAAGAGGAAATGAGAAACCCAAGAAACCTACTGAAACTCCCTGAAAAGAAAGTCTTAGCATTGGAAGGAAAAGTCTTAGAACCTTCCACTGTAAGAAAAACTATTAAGCATAAATTTTCAGCTGGTAAAAGTATAACCACTACCTCAAGGGAGACAAAAACTCTGGCTGAAGCAATACTACCACAAGTGCCGGCTTAAAGAAATCTAGAAAACGTTGCACTAGCTTTCTGTGTGAGAGTCTAGACGAAAGCTTTTAGATATTGCCAGATAGGATATGTTTACTTCTGCTTTGAGGTGGAGGGTTTTAGTTTAGTTTGGGGTTTATTTTTAATCATGAAGCCCATAGCTCTGCTGGCTGAGAACCCTGTTTAATAATCCCTCCTCTGCCAGTATTTAAATTGTGTTAAATGGCATTGGAGCATTACACTAGCAGAAGATCTGACAAATATCATTTGGCAGATCCTGTGGTGGCCATTCACCCTTACAGCTGCCTCTTCCTTCTCTCTGCCAGAAATTACTGCTTTTGGAAGTGGCTTGGCAAAAGGATCATACCTGTACTTCTACAATTCTTATTCAGCCAGATGCTGTAATTCAAACTTGCAAGCAGAGATAGCTGAGGGCCATTCATTTTTGTTCTGCATTTGGTAGCTGAAGTCTCCTTTGCACTGGTATTTGGAAACATTATGAGCGCTGATCCTTGGTTACCACATTTTCACTATCGGGCTTTCACATGGCAAGGGAACTTGATGTGGTGGAAACAGGAATGGGGCTGTCTCCACTGGTAATTTCCTGGCAGAGAGAAAATATTAAGTCATCTTTTTTTAATCAAAGAGCCTCACCTGAGTAAATATTCTAGCAATTCCAATTTTTAATGTTATTATCATAGTCTGTTGCTCAAGCTGTGTTTTCTGACTGTGCAGCAATAATAGTTCTATGAGCACATGAAGATTTTTCAAACTGGCATTGTATTTGGTTCCTCTTAACATTTCCACACATAATCTGCATAACATTATTAAATCTTTCCTGTACATTATTTAGCCTCTGGGATCAAATGAAATCATACATAACTGGAACTCTTTGGACTTTGACAGATGTCCTCTGGCAGATTTTTTGCAGCGGTTTTTAAGTTGTTACTGCTTTTAGCTATTTTCTTGGCCTCTTCCTGGAATTGGACGCGTGTCAGCTGCTCTGGTGGAAAACACTAACCTCTTAGCTTTTAAAGATGATAAAAGTGGGTTTGAGTTACTGCACCAGACTTTGAACTGAAGCGACTTGAAGCGAAGGTATGGTCCTTTTCGCCAGCTCACCTGCAGGAAGAGTAGTGCTCCACAGAGGGCTGTCAAAAGCATTGGGAAGGTAATGCAGAGGACTTGCTTGCAAGCTTCTGGAGGAATATTTACAGCATCTTGCCTCTGGTCCTTTTTTCATGGGAGAGCACCTCCCTGGAGTTACCACATGTCTTCAGATTCCCAAACGACCACAAACTTACTGACTTGTCATCTTTAAGAGTGTTTTCACTGATGTCTCATATAATTTATCATTTACAACTGACAGACATGGTTGGTTNCGATGGGTTTGAGTTACTGCACCAGACTTTGAACTGAAGCGACTTGAAGCGAAGGTATGGTCCTTTTCGCCAGCTCACCTGCAGGAAGAGTAGTGCTCCACAGAGGGCTGTCAAAAGCATTGGGAAGGTAATGCAGAGGACTTGCTTGCAAGCTTCTGGAGGAATATTTACAGCATCTTGCCTCTGGTCCTTTTTTCATGGGAGAGCACTGGAAAGCTGGGTATTCTCCTAAAACAGTGAAGGTCATGAAAAAAATACTGAACTTTTGCAGCTCTGTTTTGAAATAATACAGATTCTCCTGAAACTGATCTGCTTTGTGGGCTGTCTCCTACTGTGGTGTTACAAAGTTACCCTAAGTAATACTGCCTAAGTTACTGTACTTTCTACAGATTTGGAGCAAATAAAAATAGTCATCCCGAATTCATCATCTGTTTTTTAAAACCTCTGTATCAACTTTATAATACAGAAAAAAATCTCACACCATCATATTTTGATGAGTTCAGGCATTTTTGAACAACTGAGAATTTAAATCTGTGAATAAACTGAAGAATGTGTCACTGCATTCAAGAAGCACACTTTCACTTTAAGAAACCACAGCTGCAACAATAAGATAGAAATTTGACACACACTGGGTTGGAGGTGGCAAGGATTAAAGGTATGGAATTAGAAAAGAAACCCCGTATGCTGTTGAACAGAATATGGGACATAAATCAATGACTAACTTTGGCTAAGCTTTGCCTTATGGAGGTATGCAGCATTGCAGCTTCGCAGTTATCAGTATTTGTCATCTTGAGTATCAGTACACATGCCAGATGCAAAAGAGGGGCCCAGAGAGAACATGGGGGATGAGGAAAAGAAAATTAATAGTTTCAGTGACAATGTACAGTATTTTGATGTGAAACAGAACTTCTGTAATATTTCAAGGAGCTTACATACATATATATATGTGTGTTTATGTGCATATATATATGGACAAAAGCTGTTGGAAATAAGCCGTTGACTTCAAAATGTGCCTGATTAAAAAGAATGCTGATAAAAATTGAGATGAGAACAGCTGAAACTTTGATTGCAATTATGCTTTCTTCTGGATGTTTATTTCTAGATCACTTTTGCAGCTGCTTTTATCTACTCCTTAGAAGTTCTTTTAGATTTGAGGAACCATTAGCTCTAAAAGTAAACATCAGCTCAAGTCTGGCTTTATAGATCTTGAAACCATTGAGAGTGGGAAAGATAATGTGAGACTAAGCTGAACTAGATCAGACTTAAGTGATGCTTTGAACATGCTTTAAGGATTTCAGGCTCCACCTGTAATTCTAACAGAACACCAAGTATTTCTAATATTGTTCTTTATTAAGCAGTTAGGAATTTCCAAGCTCTAGGAATTAAAATACTTTTTTTTGAAAACTTAAATTCATGTCTCACTGACATTCAAAGACAGAATACTTTCTAAGTGTGCCTCCTCTATCTAGGTAGAGAGATGGTCCTTAAAACTATTTCTGCTGCCTTTCAGTATCTGTCATATATAAATATTATGCTTCGAATAAAACAGATCTGCAGTTTTGACTCCACTTCACTCTGTTTTGTTATTATAGTTGTTTAAGAGTTCTTTAATAACTGTGGGTTTTATTTGCTTAAGAGATGCCTGTTTGGAGACTGAAGAAAGGTCAGGGTTAACCCTGCTTAACCTTAGCTAATGACCTATATTGGTGGTCCCTTTTTTAGACTCAAGAGTGTCAGCAATGATGCTGTGGCCACTGACTGACCTCCATGCCAGGTCCCACTGACATAAACACACTGTTATACTTACTTTATGCTTCTCCCCAATAGAAAATTTTAACACACTATATTGCTTAAAGCCCTCTGGCAAAAGTCACTGAGACTTCTCTGTTTTCAGATTTAAGATTTTAAGAATTCAAGCACGAGATACATTTTGTTTAAAAATTGTTTCAGATGGCTTCAGGAGTCTTCTTCTGGGACCATTCCTAGATTTGAAAAATATTTTTTCAGTTTCTACATTCAGCTTTCATTTCTCTGTCCTGAGCATTTCTGCTAATGATTTCCTCACATTTCTCCATAGGCATTCTCTCTAGAGTCCCTGAAAGCCCCTAGCCCTGCAGATGCCATTGATCCTTGCTCCCATCATAGCCAGGAAGGCTGTCATTCCAAAGCATTCCTTGCCCCAGGGTATCTTCTGCTCCATTCCACACACTCAGAGCCTCCCAAAAGAGCAGGGTGCTGTACGTTCACAGGCAGGGTTCACCCAGCAGTTCAGAAACACGCAACCTCGTGGCAACAGTGAGACTCAAAAGCTCCTGGTTGCATTCGAGCAACCAGTAGTCATCAGGACAACTGAGTGGAAAAGGAGAATATATATTGCATTGGAAAGTTTGCAGTGTGGCTGACAGTATCTCTTTCCCCTCTTCTCTGGAGCTGAAAATAAGAGGCCTTGAGTCAGCTCTGTTTCTACTTCAATGTCACGTCCTTGGCTCTCAGCACTCCTCTGGTGCTAAAATGAGTTTTGGTGCTGAAATGACTGGGATTTATGTTTTTCTTAGAGACAATTCCCAAGGGGGAATTTGAAAGAATAATGTAACAACTAATAATTTTCACCAGCTTAACATGGGTGAGCAAGCCAAATAAATGAAAGAGTTAATGCAAACATAAATCCTGCAATAATTATTGACACTGTTTATGAGACAGACCATGCCATCTACTCTAGACTAAAGAGGGAAAAAGGCCATTTGCAAGTTTCATCCTCCCCTTCACCATCCCATCCAAGTACCTCAAATACTCCTGTGGGGTCTGTGAAAGGGAACTAAGGAGAAAAAGCAAAATGCCAGTCCTCTGAGCAGGTACCTGTACCATCGTGGGAACAGCAAACAAAAGTCCATGGGCAAAGAAGGTGCAAATCCATTGCTGGGTCTTCACTCTGATCTGTCCTGGTTTCACATGGTTTCAGTTTGTTGCTGACTCATGATACCCAGACACCAGAAACTGTCTGTCATGACACACTGGCTCAACTCGACAGGAAGGGAAGGAAAATGAGGTAGAAGAGTATTCTTTACCAGCAAGTCTTCTGACTGGTCCATGCCCATTTCAGTTCTATTCTTAAAATGATCTGTTCCTTTTCCCAGCTGTTGCTTTGACTGTACTCTAGAGGGATCTTGCCCTGAGCTTTCTGCATAGTGGCTATGGAGAGTTCATGAAGAAAAAGGACTCTTTTCTTCCTGCCATAAGCTAAATTCGAACTGCTCTCCACTGCAAAATCTCTACAATGTGTCAATCAGCATTGCATCCACAGACTCTGTGTTGGTGCCACTGTCCTTTCACCCAACAGGATGATGCACACAGTGGTGCTATGAGGTGGCAGCAGAAGCTGAGAACACCAGCACTTCAGGCAAAAACAAGGTAGTCATACAGCTATTAGTGCCAACAACTTAACTCATGGAAAAGGACATGAAAGCAGGCATGATGAAAATTCTTGCCTAGAACAGTAATTGCTCTTGGGTTTTTTATAAACTTTTGTTCATTTGTTTATTTTTATGAGGCGGTCTGAAAATAATATCCCTGATTGAGTAAATATTTAAAAACAGCAGTAAACTACTCATTCAGTAGATGACTGGCATACAAAGACATTGAAGCACCTGCTTAGGTACTGCCCTGGGTAACAATGATCTTAAGCATGCACTTAAATACTTTTTGGGTCATACTGAGTAGAGATACAAAGTTATGTTCAGCCTTGGCAATGTCTTTAAGTGCTTTCTAATGCCTTACTCTGGTAAGCTTTCCCTCGATTTCCTTGTCTTTCAGCAATCTTCAATAACTTAACCTTCAAAACCCCGATTTTATTAAAAAGTGCAGGGTTTCATCAGTAAGGTTTGTCTGGACATTGTAGAAGCAAATCTGCCCGAGAATAACTGCTAGTTTTTTGTAATATCCATTATGGTCCTTTTCTTTGAATTAGATGCCACAAACAACTGAAAAAAACATACAGAGATTACTACAGACATTGTGCACATCTGTAAGTGATGATTTGCATATGCTTGCACCGTGCTTGTAATGCTTTGAAAATATCTGAAATGCTCTGTAGTATCCTGGTTTATAACATATCCTTCACCACAGTTTACACATTGAGAATGCATGCTGAAAACAGGAAACCCGCATATGGAGGGTAGGTAAAAGAGGATTATAGTATACATGCATTCGACAGAATAGTCCCAGTTTAAGAGTATCATGAGCATCAGGCTTGCATAAACAAATCAGTGCTTAACCCACAGATGTATCTAACAACCAGATGGATTCTGCATGTTTACAACTGGAAAAAAACTCTCAAAGCTTTTCTATTGTTTGTTGACTTACACCCTGTAATATTAATTTTATTTGTGAAACCAAGTTATTCACAGGGATATTGCAAGTTCTTAAAAGGAAATGGAGTTACTTAATANTCCCGCGGCGCCGGTGGCCGCCTCCGCACCATCCATGCCCCATCCTCGGCGCTGTTGGACCGAGGCAAGAGCTGCGGCACAGCGCGCAGGTTCCGCGGGATGAGCGGCCCCAGCCGCTGTGCGCACGGCAAAGACGGACTCGGCCAAAGGCTGTTTGAGCTTCTCCCGGTGCGCCCGTGAACCCCGCGTGAACCCCGCGTGTCCGACGTGGAGCCAGGAGCTTCGGAAGCGGCGAGCCGGGGCTCCCCGGGCCGGAGAACAAAAGCCCCCCGAGGCTCTGTGCTCCCTAGAGAGGGCAGGATGAGGGGGAGGCACTCGTCGAGCTGGCTGCGGTGGTGATGCACGGCGGGGAGGCATCGGGGCGGGCGGCCCGGTGAGGCGGCCGGGCCCGCTCCCCGCTGCCCAGGGGCAGCCCCGCGGCCGGGACCGCGGGCGGGGGCCGGGGGCGAGGGGGCGGCGGGGCAGACGCGGGCGGTATCCGGCCCGCTGAGGTCGTTGCGAGCTTAATTATTTCTTCTTCCATGGAAATTAATCACGGCGATATTCTACGGGGATCTGAGTCCCAGAAGGGAAAGAGGGGACGCTGAGCGGGAGTTGCAGCGGCGGTGTCCCCCAGAGCCTGCCAAGCGCCGCGTCCCCGGCCGCCTACGCCTGTTTGTCAAATCTTGGCATTTCCTGACTAGTTCATTTAAAACAAAACAGAATATCCCACCCAATAAATCGGAGCGAAGCTGGTGATGATTTAGTCACCAAGAAACACCTGCGGAATCAGATGCCAGATAGACGGGCGGACACTGTTTCCCTAAAAAAAAAAAAAAANGTTTATTTTTATGAGGCGGTCTGAAAATAATATCCCTGATTGAGTAAATATTTAAAAACAGCAGTAAACTACTCATTCAGTAGATGACTGGCATACAAAGACATTGAAGCACCTGCTTAGGTACTGCCCTGGGTAACAATGATCTTAAGCATGCACTTAAATACTTTTTGGGTCATACTGAGTAGAGATACAAAGTTATGTTCAGCCTTGGCAATGTCTTTAAGTGCTTTCTAATGCCTTACTCTGGTAAGCTTTCCCTCGATTTCCTTGTCTTTCAGCAATGTTCAATAACTTAACCTTCAAAACCCCGATTTTATTAAAAAGTGCAGGGTTTCATCAGTAAGGTTTGTCTGGACATTGTAGAAGCAAATCTGCCCGAGAATAACTGCTAGTTTTTTGTAATATCCATTATGGTCCTTTTCTTTGAATTAGATGCCACAAACAACTGAAAAAAACATACAGAGATTACTACAGACATTGTGCACATCTGTAAGTGATGATTTGCATATGCTTGCACCGTGCTTGTAATGCTTTGAAAATATCTGAAATGCTCTGTAGTATCCTGGTTTATAACATATCCTTCACCACAGTTTACACATTGAGAATGCATGCTGAAAACAGGAAACCCGCATATGGAGGGTAGGTAAAAGAGGATTATAGTATACATGCATTCGACAGAATAGTCCCAGTTTAAGAGTATCATGAGCATCAGGCTTGCATAAACAAATCAGTGCTTAACCCACAGATGTATCTAACAACCAGATGGATTCTGCATGTTTACAACTGGAAAAAAACTCTCAAAGCTTTTCTATTGTTTGTTGACTTACACCCTGTAATATTAATTTTATTTGTGAAACCAAGTTATTCACAGGGATATTGCAAGTTCTTAAAAGGAAATGGAGTTACTTAATATATGCCACAGGAGAAGATGTATAGGTCTGTTCTCCGCTGCCTTGGAGTTCTCATGTCCTAGGTGAGTTACGAGGCATGCGACCAAATGTACAACTGTATTTCTTAAACCAATTTATCGCTTTTATAAAATATTTCTTTTAGCTTTCCCCCCTAGCAGTTGGCTCAGAAATTGCAAACTTCATTATCCTTTCAGCCTAAGGCAGTTGCAGAACTTCATGAGAGCCTGGACCTTCTTCTTTAACTCAGGAGTGTAGCCTACAAACCCATGGCCGTGCAGCACGCAGGCAGCCCTGAATCCTGCTGACCTTCACCTTGCAGGTGTCCTTTGACACATCTGCCAAGAGGGGTAAAATGCCACCACCAGAGAGTAAGCAGAGCCTGTCAGCCTGGGGACCCTCTGCAGCCCCGAGGCTCGGCTTGGGGGGGTCGGCGGTGAGGTATGGAGCAATGGGAAAGGGGCCCACTTGTGTGCAATGGCTGTCTGTGGCTCCACAGCACAGCCCTGCTTAGTGTTTCTGTGGTGACGGCAGGAACGACTTTAGCCAAAAGGTTGCTTAAACCAAACTATAGCAAGGTACGGCATGTTGTATTTATTTATGTCTTGACATCTGCTCGCTTCAGACACCACAAAACCCTCTCATGGCTGATAGTGGGGGAAGGAACATTTTAGGCTAGAAAAGCCCTTCTATCGAGGGCTCAGGCCCGCAGTCGGGGCCAGGCGGCAGCCCCGCAGCTGCCCGCATCCTCTCCTCGCTCCCGCGGCGCCGGTGGCCGCCTCCGCACCATCCATGCCCCATCCTCGGCGCTGTTGGACCGAGGCAAGAGCTGCGGCACAGCGCGCAGGTTCCGCGGGATGAGCGGCCCCAGCCGCTGTGCGCACGGCAAAGACGGACTCGGCCAAAGGCTGTTTGAGCTTCTCCCGGTGCGCCCGTGAACCCCGCGTGAACCCCGCGTGTCCGACGTGGAGCCAGGAGCTTCGGAAGCGGCGAGCCGGGGCTCCCCGGGCCGGAGAACAAAAGCCCCCCGAGGCTCTGTGCTCCCTAGAGAGGGCAGGATGAGGGGGAGGCACTCGTCGAGCTGGCTGCGGTGGTGATGCACGGCGGGGAGGCATCGGGGCGGGCGGCCCGGTGAGGCGGCCGGGCCCGCTCCCCGCTGCCCAGGGGCAGCCCCGCGGCCGGG
>VYZR01067957.1:0-47023 GCA_013400675.1 Oxylabes madagascariensis
GAAAACATAACTGCAATTTGAACTTTAACAAAACAAGCTCAAGCTAGAACAACTGTTTTCTTTTGCACTGTCAAAGCTTGCACCTGGTACAAAACTAACACTTCCATAAAAGCAGGAAAGATTTTTTTCCACATACAAAATGCTCATCTTCTTATGAGAAATGTTTTTATAACAATGAAATCTCATAAGCAGAGTATAAATTTCAACAGCAATATAACCCAATTTATTTTGCAAGGGGTATATAGCACCCCAGAGTCTTGCAGCTAAACATACACAGCAAATTTGTCTTATCTTTCTGTCATCATTTAAGAATGGCATTCCCCAATTTAGTGCTGCCACTAAAACACTCCCAACCACACTTATGAAGCTATGTTATGGAGACTACAGAACTAATGTACAACTGAAATAGCAGCATTTCACAGGGCTTTCACAAAGCCTGAAATAGTAGTCAAGTGTTTCAGATCATTGACACTTTACAGTGTAACAGCAGGAACACAAAACACACTACCCAGAAATCTTCTGACAACAATAACAGCTATATTAATTTAAATAACCCATGAACTGTCATTTATTATATTAGATACTGCTTCTGAAATGGCATTGCAGGAGGAGGAAGAGGTACTAAAAAATGAGTAGCGAGCTCAAAGAAACAATTTACAAATTGCATTCAGAGATATATATTGTTCTACTGTTGCTCTAAGTTTCATTGTTCCTATAATGCATTAGGGTAGTGGAATGCCACACTTGACATTGATTTTCATTGTGTTCAGTGGCCTCTATCTACATGCCTGGCATGCAGTTCTTCTATAAATCATCCACCCTGAAACAGTGCTTCTGAGTCTAGAGGAGCACAGGAAAAATGCTTCACAGCCTGGGAAAAGTGAGACAAGGTAAGACATACACCTAGGACCAGAGGTAACAAATCAAATGTCTCCCAAAAAGTTCAGCTAGCTACAAAATGGCAGGATACCTACCAAAAAAACCCAAACAAACAACTTCCTTACCAAGATTTCAGAACCAGCACAAAAGCCCTATGAAGCTCTGCTTATCTTTAAGATAAGGCACTCCCCAAGGAAAATAGTAATTGCTCACAATGTTAACATAGTTTCTAATGCTTGAGCTCATCAGTGTCAAGTTAGTTCACTTTTATTTAATTAGAAGAATATATATTCGCATGATTTAATTTATTTTGCAATGACAAAGGAAGTAACCCACTGCTGACATATATTGTGATATTTAACAGGTCTAGATAATCAAGCCATGCAAACCACTGGGAATAAATCCCATTTATTTTGCCAGAGACAAATCTATTTGTGGAAGAATACTAAGAGGTGTTTTCATCAAGAGAATAGGGGTTTTGAATAGTTCCTCTTGATGGATTTTGGACTAAATTAACTCATAAAGCCAAGTTTATTTCAGAAGAAAAAATTCAAGAAGAAGGCAATTACTATTCATACAACTTCAAATCAACAGGCTAAATTACAAAAGTACCTAGATGACAAGCATGTTCAAAAGCAGTCAACACATTTTAATGAAAAACAAAACTTTCAAAGTTTTCTAAACTACAGACCAGACTGCTCATTTTGGTTACTTGAAATGTATATCACATTTGGAAAATTAAGACAAATAATACTTTCATTTAAAAAACAGAAAAAATGGATCAGACACACTGATCAGGTTTTTAGAAGTGATACCAACTACTTAGAAGCAGGGAACAGCTCAGGCTACAGGGGAATCAGCAGCTCTGCATGTACAGGACTAGTACAAGACTCTGTTCTGTAACTGGACAAAGTAAATGGCCACATCTAGCCTGTCAGTAGAAATCACACATCTCCAAGTTCTTGGGATTTAAAACCAAACTTACTTACAGACACAATCAGAAAACAAGCAAATACAATTTGTGGCAAGCATCTGTAGCAGCAGATAAACTTTGTATTTATCCTATTTGCAAGAGATCTCTGATTTCTCTACCAAAGACAAAGCACAAATACCAAGCTCCAGTATCTATCGGGCTTTGGAGAAAGGTATACTGTGAAGCACAAGACACAGTAAAGTCTGCCACCAAAACCAGAGCTTGCTAGAAACACAAACTATGTTTTCATGATACCTATATATAGCATACCATTATAATTATTGCATAAAATAAGGCAAAATGATGAAGTCTGTTGTTCTGAGCAGGCCTTCAAAAACAAAATTAAGACTGACTATTGAGAGATCTTTCTCTAATCATTTCTTTCACCATAGCATTTGGCCTATCTGGCTCTTATCTCACTGGTCTGGATCTGGTAATGTCTTTATGGAAGACCTTCCATATACACACAATACCTATGTAACCCTCCACTGGTTTTCAGACTATTTTACCTCACATACCACTATCATTTATATCCTTGTGGAAAAACTATCAACTTTAAAAGAGACTGTAAACTTCATAGAAAAATTTTGAAGAAAAGTTATCTTTATATACAATTCCTGGACTAGTCTACATAATTCCTAAATACTGATTTATAAAGAATGATCAAAATTCTTTAGGACTGGGGTATATTTCCATAAAATACATTCCAAGAAAAACCAAGACCTAGGTCTTCATGTAATATAAACAGGCAAGGCCTTATGGACAAACTGAGAGCTGGCACCCACATAGTAGCATGAGATAAAAGCAAAGATGACAGTAGAAACAAAAGGAAACAACGATGCAGGGAAGAAGGGAAAGCAGGCTGGACTTTGGAAAGCAGAGATCAATGGCAATGAGCAACGGCAGAGAAGCATGTAAGTAAGCAAAATTTTCCAGAGCCAAACTGAAAGCAAAGTGGTAACAACAGCTGCCAGGTGCACTGGGTTTGGTCATTTCCCATTACACCAATGTTGCCCCATCATTCTTTATACATCCTATATAACTGTTGCACAGTCTGCTCTTATTTTCCTGTCTGAACCTGGAACCTCAGGAAGGATGGAACTCATTAACAGGTTCCCAGACCATCTGTCCTCAGGGGACTGACAACATTTCTCTACAGTAACTCCTGTTTTCTCTCCTTCCTCACTCAATAGCTGCATTTCTCTTTGAAAGAGCTTCCTATGATTCTTTAGTTTATTCTCTTGTATAACAAAACCTGTGAAATTCCATCAAGTCAATAACTTCTGGCTGAGCTAGACAACTCATTTGGAAGAGCACCAGGTCTTTGAGGAAAACACCTTAGAAAAACCCAACTCTGTCCCAAGCAAATAATCCCTATGCCCTCATCTAACAAAAAAAAAAAAAAACCAAAAAAGAAAAAAAAAACAACCCAAACACAGCTGTTCACCTAAAACAATTGCCTGGTTTTGTTTTCAGCTACTAAAACTAACGATTACACTAAAGGAGCTTTCTTCCAAAACACAGAAATGCAAATACTAATCACACACTTTACCCTGGCTTTTTAGTTTCATTAAGTTATGCTAGCCAGAGCTACAGCCATTCTCTGGCTATCTTATTATCTTTCCAGCTTGGCCAGTGTTGTTTTAAAAACAGTCCTCAGAACAGGACATAATATTCCTGTAACTATCCCTCTAAAGCTATATAGCAATAATAACATAACCCTCCTAAGCTACCCAAAGATAGCATTTACTCCATAAGCCACTGCACTCTACTGCAATTTCATGCTCAACTGGTAATACATCAGAGCTCCAAATCATTTTCTGAGTCAATGCTTTCCAAAATACAGTCTCCTATCCTGAGTGACCTATATTCATACCTCCTAGCTGTGACTTTCCACTGAGCCATGGTAAAACATGTGTTGTTCAAATGAATGTAACCTACCACATGATCAAATTTGGTTTCTAGAAGGGACTTTCTTCATTTGATACAAATTACTTCAGTATGTGTACCATTTCCCTACAATACTTGCTGTCTTCTAAATTGAGGAAGATTTCAGTAGCATCATGCCACAAAGACATGCATAATCACCTCAAAAAAACACCACAAACCCACAACCCAACATTGTTTCCTGATGAGGTCTGGCACTTACTTTTGGCGAGTGCAACTGAAATCACTTTTATGTATTATATCAGGCCCATGACACAGCATCGTAGAGAAGCAAGTCAAATTCCTTGAAGCTTGCATATTTTTACGACAATTAGTGTCAGCCAAATACAATTGGAGATAAATTTGGCAGAAGGTATCTACGTAACATCTCATTGAATGGTATGGATCATGGCACCACCCTTTAATTCTTCATCAGTTACATCTTAACATCATGCAGCTACTCAGTGTGTTCCGTTATGATCAATGCCAATGAAGACCATTTCACTGACTTTTAACACTAGCACAGTACTTTTCTTCCCGTGCCTTCCCTAGAACCCTAAGCATCATTCAGTACCTGTTCTTTCGTCAATTCTCTGAAAACCCAGCGGGTAGCTATCAAACCTCACACATTAAGAAGCTTTTGAAATGGACAATTGATGTTCTGCATGGTCATCAAAAAGCTCTTTAGCAATATTAAAAAGTCCAAAGATGAATATTATTCTCAGTATGGAACAGTAGTATTTGACAACAACAACACTTGCCTACATACACATCTGTCATACTGATTTGTAACCCTTTTCACACATTTCTAGAACTCTTCTATTTGCCTTTAAAGATACTAACCACATAATTTATCTGATTAGATTCAACTTCTGTTAGGAGTACCTTTCATGACTGCCAATTTATAGCTATCAGTTTCTCACCTTCCCTGCCACTCCTTAGGCCCTGTTACCCATAAGCACTTCTATTTCACTAGACAGTTTTACCAGGGACAGAAGTGCTGCAGCACCACCGTTAGCTCCATTTTATGCAGCACCTACTTGCAGCTATACTACATAAAAACATTGTATCTCCTCCCTTAATGAATCCAAATCAGCCAGAGTTGTTCTTATTTTTCACTTCCCTAGAATGCTTTGAAACTTACTGGTTTGGGATCACTTAAAAACTAATTACCTCTAGAATTGCTTCTTTTCTTTTCCCTTGCTACCTCTTGTTCAAAAAGCGTATCAGGTCTAATCCCAAGTACAAATTCAGACACTGTAATAGCTGATCATTTCTGTTGCATAGGAAGAGATCTTAGGTTCATTGAACTGCAAATTAAAACTTCTGAAGAAGCACCTGCACGGATATTTGCATTTTAGACAGATATTGTCTACATCACAGGCATTGAAGAAGACAAACCATTATTGGCTATGAAAATCAGTATTCCCTCTATAGGCATACACATACTTTGAAAACACACTGTAGACATGATTAATAGCTAAGCTTCTCATCAGCTACCAAATACAGCCATTTTTACTGCTGCCCTCTGCCTCCAACCACAAACTTGCATCAAGTATAAATGTCTTTGAAACCCATCAAGGTAAAAGTGTCCTGTATTTTCAAAGCGAATGTGACCCTCGAAAAAAAGAATTTTAAAAAAAACCAAACCAAGCAAAAACCACATCACTGCTTTGAACACAGCTTCTTCAGTCAAATATAATTTATTATTTCATAAAACACTGAGGCCAATTTGGCATCCACTACTTTGCTTCCATTTCCTTGGGAGTGCCGGCTGCTGCTCAGGGAGCTCGGCGTGCCTTGGTCCCCTGTGCCCCAGAACCCGGGGTGGGGCGAGGGGGCCCCCTGTGCCCCACAGCCTGGGGGGGGGCGAGGGGGCCCCCTGTGCCCCACAGCCTGGGGGGGGGCGAGGGGGCCCCCTGTGCGCCTCCAGGGTCCGGCGCAGCTTCACCACCTGTTCTGATCGCGCTCCCCACTCATCTCTGCCTGTTTCAGGTGTCCCTCAGCTGCTCCTCGCAGCGACTGAGCAGCCTGGCCACCCTACAGGCTACAGGGGTGGTTTCAGAACAGCCTCGTCCTTCTTGGACTAGGAAAAACAACGAGGCAGGGCGTGACAGCCCCGGCTCCTCTTGAGGAGCGCCGTTAAAGCCAAGCAGAAGCAGCTGTTTCGCACAGAAGAGCCCTTATGAGCACAGAAATTACAGCCCCGCAGCTGTCGCGCTCGCCCTCCCGGCCGGCTACCTCCGCGGGCTCCCGCGCACGGCGCAGCCGCTCCCGCAGCCGCAGCACCCTCCGCGCAGCGCTCCGCCCCTCCGCCGCCACGGCAGCGCCGCCGCTCCGCCCCTTCTCCGCCATGGCCACGGCACCGGCACCGCCGCCGCTCCGCCCTTTCCCCGCCATGGCCACGGCATCGGCACCGCCGCCGCTCCGCCCTTTCTCCGCCTTGGCACCGCCGCCGCTCCGCCCCTTCTCCGCCAATGCCACGGCACCGGCACTGCCGCCGCGCCGCGTTGTTGTAGCCGCGCCCGCACCGCCATTGGCCGTTCATGCGGGCCGGGCCGGTGGTTCGCTCCGCAGCTGCCGGCAATAACAGCGCGGACTGTGTGCTTTTCTCTGCCCCGCACTGGAACGCACAGTGCGGTACCGAGCAAGCACGGAGCCCGTGCAGATGGCTCAGGGGGCGGCCTGCCCAGGGAACGGCACAGCCTGCGTTGTGCCCCTGCAAGGGCGGGCCCGTCGGTGCCGGCCTCGGAGCAGCCCCGGGCGGGCCCTGTCCCGCCTGCGCCGGGAGGGACACGGACAGTGTCGCTTGCAGGTGCACATCTGTCCTGTACATCTGTCCTGTTCCCTGCAGTTACCCTGCGGCCCGCGGCATCCCTGGTGACTGTGTGGCAGCGAGGCTGCCCTGTGGAAGGGTGCCTTGTCTTGGGGTGGGGAGGCCGAGCCCCTAAGATGCGATTGGCGGCCGCAGGCAGCTGACTGCAGTTCTGACTCCTGACTCGGGCTGAAGGGGAAATCCTTTTCTTTAGCTCCTGCCTTATTTACAGCCTGATGCGTAATGCTTTTTTTTTTTTTTTTTTTTTTGAACTGAACGTTTTTGGGCCCTGCAACTTCCAGCAGGGTTCTCCCAAAGCTTATGACAGGGAATCAGTCTTTGCTGCTGTGTGAACTGCGCATCTGAAACGAGATCTCTGCCATGGAGCTTGCCGGGGCTGAGCATGTGCTTGCAAGACTCCCAAGCTGAATGAGTCCCTCTTAAAAAAAATCCGTGTGTTTGCAGAATTTCCTGTGAAGTTACTATAGATGTAATGAAAACAGGTACACAGAACATCTTTCACTCTACAAGGTGGTGTTTGGGAGAAGTGTTAAGAAAAAGTACATCCATTCTGAACTACAACGGAATTTTAAGTAGGCAAAAGTCTGGTATTTGCACGTTAGGATTGCTGCTCTTGCAAGATAGATCTTATTACAGCTTGGCACACTTTATAGCAAATACATCAGTAGAGAAACAAAAATAGCTGACAGGGCAATACAGTAAATAGAGCACTGAGGTTGGAAATGAAAAAAATAAATCCATGTCCCTGGTGCAGACTGTCTCTGCAGTAACCATACTCATGTTTTTATTTTACAGAAATAATCAACTCATCTTCACAGTATGTAGAGACTTAATCAACCCTGCCTTAAAATAGGCCATTCACAACTAGTTACTCTTCAGTTTTCTGGCCCAAATAGTGTAACATTATTTATATGAAATGGCATTTATGGAGAAGAAACCTTCAGAAAAATTCAGCCCACAGCAGCATTATGATTAGAGTCATTATTGAGTAAGGAAGTTGAGGGTCAGATTGTTATATGGATTATGTGATTGAAGCTGGAATTCCCATACGTTATTTGAAAGCCTAAATATCAAACTACTGGATTTCCTGGGATGAGGAAGATGTTCCTGCTGCCCAGTTATTCTGAAAGATCATGATTTCATGAAGCAAAGACAATATTTAAAATCTCATAAGTTTTCCTAGAACAAGCAAAATATTTTTAGCCCAGACCTAACTGAAGCACTTTTTGTATTGCTTGTCATAACGGTCAAGAGGAAAGAATTCCGAGTTTACTCAGTCCTTCAAAACTGCAGCCAATGCTGATTATTAAAAGGATTTGTTTGTTTGGCATTGATGTGTGACTCCTCTTAGGAAGAAGTGGGCTTGACATACACACAAGTATAGACCCAAAAATTGCTCTGACACTAGTTCCTCAAGGGGTATGTTGTACAATCAGCTCTGCTGAAGGCTTGCAAACTCTTCTCACCTTTAAGCACCTCCCTATGCCCTACTGCCAGTGCTCAGTGAGTTTCCAGGGAATGATTGAAACCAGAAAGAGGAAAACCAAGAAAAGCTTTCTTTGAGCTCAGGAGAAGAGTCTGGTGAGAATTTCAGGGGATGGATCATTGAGGCTTGACTGGGCAAAACTAGGCAAGGAAGTGGGAGCAAATGATGAAGTACAGGGGGAGGTCTGAGTGACCCAATGGGGCTGGGTGCCTTGCTGAACACAGTTCTTCAGAGCTACCTCTGTGAAATCAAGCCCTGTGCATTTGTTCCTAACAATGTTCTTATATTTATTCAGCAGCTTAAACCCCCCTACATTTCTTTCCTATATCTTTTTTGAAAAGACTGCAGTTCCTACTGAGGTTCAGTATGCTTTCACAGTTACCTCCTGTCTGCATAAGGAATTTCACCCTTCCTAAAAGCATTACTGATATGATTACCCAATACATTCAGATTAGTGCATTTGAAGATATTTTTCATAACAATTCATCATAGAGAACTAAATTTGGGCTTTGAGGGTGTGTGGTATTTGGCTGAGCGTACACAAAGTGAGCTGAGCAAACAAAACAGTCATGATCTAGAGCTGAGCCTGAGTTTTGTTTACATCTTTAGTTGACCAAGGTACATCTCCACATGGCCTTGGCTGTGACACTTGACTTCCACCAACAAGTCAGTGCATGTTGACTTCAAACATAAGGCTTTCCATTTCCAGAAAGTGCAGTAATGAGTGTGCATTTATTAGAAAAGATGGTTATAATTGCCTAAAGGCCCGTCTTTCCTGACAAAAGAACTTTCCCTATTGTTGATTCTGAACCATACATATGGAGCAAATAATAACAGTTGCTTTTGTTCATTAGTCTGAGAAATCTCTTGAAATGTTTCCGCTTTTTATCCCTAAAATGTTAAAACATTACTTTATGACCTGCTACTGCTGCATGAATTGATAGTATTGTCCTTAGTCACTCATATAGACCAATTGAGCCTGGTTTGCCCTTGAAATATTTCTCCCAGTCCTTATCTCACTCATAAAACCTTCATTATTTTTTTTCTCTCCTCTGCCCAGCTGTAGCAGGGGAGGGTGAACGAGTGACTCTCGTGAGTGCCTGGCACTGGGCCAGTGCCAAACCTTTTTACAGGAAATCACAAGGAAAAGATGAAGAGAGGTGGCTACAAATTACTCCTGAGATTACGATTTGACACAAGGAGAAAATTTTTCACAATGAGAATATAATCTCCCCCGGGAACTAAGTGATAGATTTCCCAAGGCTGGACATTTGTAAGATTTGCCTGAATATAGTGCTGGGCCATGTTGTCAAGACAATGCTTTTGGCAAGAAAGGTGGGATCAGTGATCTTTGGTATTCCTTCCAACCTGGTATTCCATGATTCTATGAAAATGAAGCTTTGTCCTTAGTTTTTCATAGCTGTGGCCCTATTTTTCAAAAGGAAAGCTGGTTACCTTGTTGCTGTTGGGAAGGTTGAGCCTTATGTCCCTCTCCTTCACTGTCATTTCACACGTTTGCCTGACTCTCATTTTCTATTCTGTTTTTTCATTCTTACCTTGTGATGTTTTGCAACTCTACCCAAACAGCAATGCCCTTTTTTTCAAAATTACAAATGTTACTTTGCAGCAGTTGTTTTAAAAGCCAATCTGAGCCTGAAGGCGGCCAAATAAATCTGTATGATTAAGTGTTATACCAGCACAGCCAAGAGAAAGTCTTCCTGTTTTCAGACTTCCACATCCTCTAGTACTCTTCCCTTCCCATGCAGACACTTGCACTCTTTTTATCTATCCCATGGGATGAACTTCTCTTGGGATGTAGAGGTTTGGCTTTATATTATTCCTGAGGTTGCCTGGCAAGGATGCGGAGATAAATTATTCCAGCGTATGGTATAACCCCCAAGTTAGGATACACATTTGAGAGACAGAATATCAAAGTTCACATGTCTGAAAATGTATCAGGATGTGAGCCATAGTCTTTGAAAGCTGAATCAAGTCTTCATGGAAGCAGTGACCCAACACCACGAAACAGAACATGACTGAATCTCCATCAGCTGGTCTCCTTTCCTCTGCCTAGAGTTAAGCACGGCAGATCTAAGAAAGTGTAAGGTGCCAGCTTTTCCATGGTGTTTTCTGTGGGTTATTTTAGATCATAGAATAATAATAATCACAGAATGGGTTTTGATGGGACTTTCAAAGACTATGTAGTTCCAACCCCCCTGCCATGGGACATCTTCTGCTAGACAAAGTTGTTTAAAGTTCCATCCAACCTGGCCTTGAACACTTTCAGGGATGAGGCATCCACAGCTTCTCTCCACATCCTGTTCCGATGCCTCACCACTCACATCGTAAAAAATGTCTTCCGTATGTCCAGTCTAAACCTGTGCCCCTCCCTAACCATAGGGCTTTCTGCCAGGCTCCTAGCTGGGAGCTGGGGAGCCCAGTGGTTCACCCTATACTTACCTGAGGCATTATTACCTTCTGTAGTTATCTTCACCTTCCCCTCCCTTTCCTCCCCTGTACCTGTGCATTTGCAGGTACAGGATCCAGGCTTGTGCTCCTGATTTCCAGTGGCCAGGCAGCCCAGGGAAGCTGAGCTCCCGTGGCTGGGCAGAGGCAGGGAGCAAGGCATGGAGAGGAGGGGTCATTTTAAAGCGCACCCGAGCACAGGCTCCGGTCTCTCTTGCTCACTGTGACAGCGAAGTGCCTCACTGAAAACCGGTGAGCTGGGACTTAAGTGGCCTCTGATCTTTCTCACTCTTTTTTCCCCACAATTCCTCTCTCTTTGCGTTCACATTTTCCAAGGAAGAGGCATTTTCACGGACAGCTCTGGGACAGTATCTTTCTGAGGAGGGTAAGAGGTTTTTAACTCCTCACTTTCATAGTTTTTTAGAAGGTGGCATTTTAAGTCGGGGGGAGGCAGGTTGGTATAATGCATTGTTTTAGGACCCCAAGCGTCCTTTGACATGACTGGTACTTAGCTAAAATAAAGTAGGTAAAAGCAAACAATCATAGAAAACAAAATCACTCAGAGTTTTCAAAGTTCAGTACCTTGGTTTTACTACAGGATTGTTTGATTTGTTTCTGTAGGTTTGCATGTCCCTTACAGTGCTTGTACACTAAGCTAGCTTGTGAAATTTCTGCTGATGAAAAAGCTTTTCTCAGGAAAAAACTTTGGATAGTGAGCATTTTTGAACAGAGAACTTAAAATGTTGTATTTAAATGAACTCTTCATTGATGCAATGAGGCAATAAACATTAAGTGCTACATGTATTAAAATTTTAAGTTACAAGTCTCTAAAAATATTTAGAACAACAGATAAGGCTGCCAAAATAATATGCCCTCACCAGCTTTAAAATTGTGACTATTAATATGCAAAGCGATAACTATGTGTATAACATACAAAGTTATGTAAAAGTTTTGTTTCGCTTTTTTTCCATGCCAACAAATATACGTGACTTGCAAAATCATAGGGGTTTTACAACAAAAGTCGTGTTAAACAGCCAAGTATACTAAAACACCAGCTATACCTTCAACTGAACCTGTCTTAAAATGGCAAGCTGCTGGGAGGCTGCTATTCTGGGAGGTGACTCTGATAGGTCTCAACAGATGCAGCGCCTGGAATGCAGCCGGAGCGGGGGAGCCGGGCAGCAGCTGACCTCTGTGCTGGCACACTGGCATATCAGGGATCTCGGCTCACGTCAGCACAGGCTGACACTGACACTCTGGGCACACATGGCCTTCTCCCTCGCCGGCTCTGCACATGGTCGTCATCCAGCAGCAGCAGCAAGAAACTGCTGGTGCTCACAGGCAGCAACCATTCCTTTCTATAATTAAATTACCATTTTGTTACATGCTGTGTGCTTAAGGAAGAAATTATGTGCTGAGATTTTAAATCGAAATATTACTGAAGTCTTTTTATTTAGTTATCTACAATAAAGCAGTCATTTGATTTATCATTAATTAGCATTTTTTCACGTTCAAGATTTTATGACTGCAAGGATCACAAAGAAAATTAGCATGTGTAAATCGTTTTAAAATCAATGGATGTACTGGAGATAAATTCTATGTTTGAATCTATTTGAATGCTGATCTCCACAATTCTGTTTAAATTGTGCTATTGAAGATCAGTGCTTTCCTTCAAATATATTTGCACGTACATATATTTGTTTGAAGTAACTCCTTTGTTACTAGGGGCTGTCTCACATCACATTTGACAAAAAAGTAGCTCTTTTTTTAATTGAGCGCTCGCCTAGAGCTGATACATATAATTTAAATATGTGTTCCGACATAACTATGGGACTGATTCTTACCTTCCCATATGCAGAACTTGTTTAAAAAAACACATCCTGATAGAGTTTGTGTGACATTTTTTCAAACAGAAGTTAGGCATCTTCTCCCTAAATCTCCACAAAATCCTAAAAGTAGGATTATAGATTTCAAATTACTGATACTGAAAAGCGATCAAAGTATGCTATGAGCAGGAAGTATTTACACCATCTGACATGGGAAATAGAATGCTATCAGTCTATAAAATCAAAAGTTGCAAAAACCTGGAAGCAGTTTGGAGCAGGACCTAAATCTAAAATCAATATGACATCATATTAACATCCTCTTTCTCTTTATGTCTCATCTGGGTTTTGTTTCTTTAAGAATTTTCCCCAGTCTTAATATTTCCTGGTCAAGTCCTGAACTCACCTGTAAGTCTGTAGCAGCCCTGGAGTAAGGATGAACAAAGTTGGGGGTCTGTATTTTTCCTATGCTTCAGATGAATGAATTCAGGTCTAGAACCTGTCTGATTTAAATAAATATATACAAAATTTTACACTCTGGCTAACCCATTTAGAGACTTTAGCTTTCTGAATGTGGTGATAATAGGTGAATGTTAATTTATGATTTTGTTATTTAAAAGAAATTACTGAATTACTTGTAGATATATTCTTCACAGTTGGAGTGTTGATTGTTATTAGTAAGCAGCCATGCTGCAACCTAGAACTTAGGAAGACGTATTATCCTGTGTGTTTGGTTTTGTGGCATTATACATATTGACAAAGGTACGATTTGTTGCATAATCACATACCTATTAAATTTCACAACTGTGGTGTTTAATTTTATTTTTAGCAAGTGCTTGGCTGTAATATTTCATTGCAGTCATGGCCCCTAAGAAGAAGAATGTGAAAAAGAACAAAGCAGATATCAACGAAACAACTATCATTGTGGAAGATGGCCCCCTCAGTAAACTAAATGGCTTGAATGGACTCTTGGAAGGAGGAAATGGTTTCAGCTGCATCTCATCTGAGGTTTCCGACCCATCATACTGCCCAAATCTCTTGGAAGGTCTAAGCAAAATGAGACAAGAAAATTTCCTTTGTGACTTGACTATCAGTACCAAAACCAAATCATTCAGTGTTCATAAGGTAGTGATGGCTTCAAGCAGTGAATACTTTCACAACATCTTAAAGAAAGATCCATCCACTCAAAGAGTGGACCTCAATGATGTGTCCCCAGTGGGTCTAGCTACTGTTATCACCTATGCTTACACTGGAAAACTTACTCTCTCACTTTACACAATAGGTAGTATTATTTCCACAGCAATTTATCTACAGATTCACACCCTTACAAAGATGTGCTGTGATTTTCTAGTCCAAGAAATCAGTGTTGAGAACTGTATGTACATTGCCAATATTGCAGAAACATACGGACTAAAAGCAACCAAGGAAGCAGCGCACAAATTTATTAAAGACAACTTCATTGAATTTTCAGAAACTGATCAGTTCCTAAAACTTACTTTTGATCAGATTAATGAACTTCTTGCAGATGATGACTTACAGTTGCCTTCTGAAATTGTTGCATTCCAGATTGCAATAAAATGGCTGGAATTTGACCAAAAAAGAGTAAAGTTTGCTGCCAGTCTCTTAAGTAACATCCGTTTTGGTACCATCTCAGCCCAAGACCTCGTCAATTATGTTCAAACTGTGCCAAGAATGATGCAAGATGCAGATTGCCATAAGCTCCTAGTGGATGCCATGAACTATCACTTGCTTCCCTATCACCAGAATACACTTCAGTCCAGAAGAACAAGGATCCGTGGAGGTTTCAGAGTCTTAGTAACTGTTGGGGGACGCCCTGCTTTAACAGAAAAGTCTCTTAGCCGAGACATCTTATACAGAGATCCTGAAAACGGATGGAAGAAGCTAAGTGAAATGCCTGCTAAAAGTTTTAATCAGTGTGTCACAGTGATGGATGGATTTCTCTATGTGGCTGGTGGGGAAGACCAGAATGATGCCAGGAACCAAGCCAAGCATGCAGTCAGCAATTTCTGCAGGTAACTGCCATTTCTTTAAAAGGGATGGAGGTATCTATTCCACAGAAAGCAGGTAGATAGACTAAGCTGGTTTGTGTCGTGCAACATGAAACACTTGGATAAAGAGAAAGGGGACAGTTTAGGGGAGGTATAGATGCTATTCTGTATTAAACTTTGAATGAACAGAAATATACAACTGCAGTTATGCAAAAAATTTCACCGTGGTTGCACATGCACACTGAGAAGTGAGTAAAAACTGAGAAAACTTATTCCAAGTGGAGGAAATAGATAGGAACATAAATAGGAAGTCATGGGGTGTTCTAAGGAGACCTCAAATTTTCAAATGCTTTTGATGCCTGAGAAAGTTTGGAAAAACACCTTTTAGACATTATAGCCTTCATTCACCATTCACCATATTTTCAACAGCTTTTGTATTGAATTTCATATACTTTGTATTTTTTTTTATTATTATCAAGAGTTTAAAAACAATGGTACCCTTGCTTGAAGGCTGTCTTTTACAGTGTACTCCAAAAAGTACTTCACTTCTAAAATATTGCAGTTCCTATCTATAGTCATCCGAGGCTGCACTGGTAATAGCAAGGTCAGAAGAGTACATACACTAACATGCAATGTCACATGGGCAGTAGTAGTTTTCAAATCGTTCAGCCTTAAAGCTGGCAGTGTACAGTAGCTTGAATAAAAGGCTGGGGCTGAAAAAACTTTTATCTGCCTTTTATCTACTAACAGACTATGGACATGCAATGGCATTACAGAGCCACAGTCCTACCAGTGCTTCCTTTTCTGCTTCCAGAAGGAACAGTCAGCTTCTCCTGAGGACATGAATCAGTGCACAAAGTTAATGAATGAGGAACATTGTCTAGATCAATTTTATTGTGCAATCTACTTTGTCAGAAAAATATCTGCTCTCTTGACCTTCTGCCTTTAAGCTATGCCTGACATTGTTACAAGAAGTTGTGTCCTCAGTGCAGACCTTGGTTGCAGGGAGGAGGTGGAGGAATCCTCATTGTGCCCTTAACCTTGAGCATGTCAAGTCACATCAGTATGTCTGTAGACTTGCAGATGACGATGCTGAATGACAATTAGTATTTACTTTCCCATAGTCTTTTTCTCATGTGATTCTCTGGTCCCCTTAGCAGGCAACACAAGTGTATTGGTGCACTAATGTACCTCACTCAGCATCTTCAGGAGTCATAATTTGACATTTCCTATTTCAAAGTTGCTGATTTAAATGTCAAGGACAAAGAATGTTATTTCAGATAGGAATGGTGTTAGAAAGCACAGATGCTCTTTCCACATAAAACTTACTCCATGGGAGTGGAGAGGAAAGCATACTGACAATTTAGAAAGCACTAAGAGGATGCAAGTATAAATCACCACCTAAAGTTTTTAAAAACTCTCTGAGTAAATTTTGATGTCTTTGCTGTGGGTGTAAATTGCAAAAGAACTTCTAAAATTTCTATTGTATCTTGAAAGTATCTCTTCCCAGTATTCTAATGAGATTATTGTACAAAGTCAAATTACAGAAGAATCAGATTTACTTCATTAAAATAATATCAGGTTTGACTGATACAAAAATATTTTTTCTCCAATCAAAACCTAAATTTATTTGGAAATTTAATCAGGAATACCAGTTTCATTACGCTGACTTTTAATAGGCTAAATAACTGACTAAAATTCTATCAACTTTGCTCTTGCAGCAGTGGCACAGGAGTCCCGTATAATATAGCAGAGCAGTAAATAAGACTGTTACCTTCTTTTTTTAATCCTTTCAGATATGACCCTCGTTTCAACAGCTGGATTCACTTAGCGAACATGAATCAGCGGCGCACCCACTTCAGCCTGAACGTGTTCAATGGCCTCCTCTTCGCAGTGGGTGGCCGCAACTCTGAGGGCTGCCTCTCCTCTGTCGAGTGCTATGTGCCTGCAACTAATCAGTGGCAGATGAAGGCCCCGCTGGAGGTGCCGCGGTGCTGCCACGCCAGTGCAGTGGTGGACGGCCAGATCTTGGTCACGGGAGGTTACATCAATAATGCTTACTCTCGCTCTGTATGCATGTATGACCCCAGCAAAGATAGCTGGCAGGATAAGGCCAGCCTCAGCACCCCAAGGGGCTGGCACTGCGCAGTGTCCCTTCTGGAGAGGGTCTACGTCATGGGTGGGTCTCAGCTGGGGGGGCGAGCAGAAAGGGTCGATGTTCTCCCTGTGGAACGTTACAGCCCGTACACGGGGCAGTGGAATTACGTGGCGCCACTTCAAACCGGAGTTAGCACGGCTGGTGCCTCCACCCTTAACGGGAAAATTTACTTAGTGGGTGGCTGGAATGAAATAGAGAAAAAGTACAAGAAATGCATTCAGTGCTATAACCCAGATCTCAATGAATGGACAGAGGAAGACGAGCTGCCTGAGGCCACTGTGGGCGTATCTTGTTGTACTATATCCATGCCCAACACCAAGACAAGGGAGTCCAGGGCCAGCTCAGTCTCTTCTGTCCCAGTCAGTATCTAAAGACAGGTCTAACCAGCAATAAGTAAAAATGTTTACCAGCACAGCAATATAATTAACCCTTTAAGTAGAAGTTTTGTGCTTATATGGAAAAAAAAATCATTAGCTTTGCAAATGTGCTTTTTAACAGTGTGAACTGGCCAGTTTTCTTGAACTTTGGAACAGGTGGCATGAAACAGCACATTAAGGATAAGATCAATTTTCTTAGCGGAAAAAGAGAGTTAACCCATAACCACAGAATTTCATTCTCTTCCTGACTTTGCCACTGACTCACTATATCTGTGGCAAATCATTTCATTTCTTTATGCCTTGGTTTCCTTACCTGTAAAATTGAGATAAACTTGCTTCAGATTATTGTTATGTGGCTTTTTAATACTAAGTTTTAAACACTTCCAGAACCCAAAATGAAAGTCAAATATGACTAGTAATAAATCTCAGTATAGATCAGAAATGTGCCATGTCATCATATAATTGATCAGTTTTGTTCTTTTCTAAGCATTTTCTATTTTCACAAACAGAAGAGAAAAAAAAGGCAAACCAAAATTGCCACATATAGCATGTGCATACTTTCCTTTTGGGGCAGTGGTATTCACAAAAACTTCTCAGAGCATTTTCTCCTTCAGAAGGTAGAAAAAGTTCCTCATCTTCTGCCATGAAACCCTTTAATTCCTGTATCAAATGCTGTGATATGGCTTTCAAGATCTGAATCCACAAAATACTTCAGCTCCCATAAGCACTGTGGGCCAGCCCCAAGGGGCTACTTTGAGTGTCAGATGGTGGCTGTCCTGGCCTCTGTGTACACCAAGGAATATCACCTCATCCTCCTCCTCATGCCAAGGAGACACCCCTCTCATTCCAGGTGGAAAAGCCTGGAAGCTGAGTTCATGCCAGGAGACACCAAAGGCTAATGGTATCTGAACATGGGGAAGATGCACAGAGCAAACTCCCTTATGTTACTCCAGCAAATAACCAGTGGAGTGAGGAACAAAGATGGAATAAAGACTTCAGGATCTGCCCTTTAGAATTTGTGTGGAAAACAGGGAATCATGGGAAAACTCCCTTAGTTGAAACAAAGAGATACTTTAAACACCTTTCTTGCCAGGTGTAGGCACAACAACACCCAAAGTAACCTTCTCCTGGGCATACCATGATGCATCACCTTCTGAAGCCTTCATTACAGCGCTTTTTATGGAGATTTCATTCATATTATTCCAAAGGCTAGACTAACGCTCTTTGTGTTGAAGTTTTCCCAGTGAATAGAGTGGAGTTTTCACTCAGCGTACCTTCCTAGAACTTTTCTTCCTGATTTCAGCATGAAGTGGGGGAATTAAGCATGAAACCTAATCCTATTCCCATAGCCAAAGGGATATATGCAGCCCATCATGTCCCGTGAGGATTTGACACCAAAGGGCTGCTGTCAGCACAAAATGTCTACATCAGCATAAAATGTCTACATCCTTCTTTTGAGGAGGAAAGAGGGAATACAAGGAATTAAAATGATTTAATATAACCAGAAGGGCACTCACCTTTAACCAATTCATGGAGGCTTCACATTCAGTTTCCTCAGATTATCATTGACATCTCCAGGCTTCAGTGCCAATGAGAAGCCATGCTCTTAGCAATGCTTATGAGGCAGACAAATTTTTATCTCATTTGCAAAAAGAGAACACTATAAAATTGTCTGTCAGTGCAAATGTTGTCGAGACAAGCATTTTCAGGACCCAAGCTCTTTGTAGCTTTGTTAAAGCTGCATATTGAGGATCAGCATGAGCGTGACATAGTATTAGAGATGAAGTCATTCACTCTGTTGGTTGGGATTAAACTCCATGGTGCTCGGTCCTGTTTTCCAGTTTTAACTTAGAGTTCATGTTTGCAACCTGACTACACAATTTTAAATTTCAAAATGTATTTTTGAGTGCTGCATGTTATTAGAATATACTGCCACCAATGACTTATGGTCAATGTAGCACTGTAATATAATTTTGATTCATTTAATTGGCATATAGTTGTCCTCAACTATGTGTAATTCAAATAATAACAAATGTGGAACAGAGTAACGTTACTTTGTTTTAAGTATGAAAATTCTGTTCTTGCCCATTTCAGTCACCCAAAGCTTTTCCTGAAGGAGAGAAAAAATTTCTCTATTTCCAAGTCATGACCACGTGTTCCATATGAATGCATTTAGGAAGCTCTTTAGAAATAACCATCTGTTCCAACATTTTTTTGTGAAATTTTTTACCCATCCAGTCCAATGAAGACTGTATACCTGTACACATTCAATTATAACTGTATACATGCTGTAGTTACTTCGTTTTTATAAGGTATCCATAAGGTTGTATTTATGAATTGAAAAAACAGCTATTATGGCCTCAGACACTGGATGAAACTGTCATATGCAAGTGTCTCTTTTTCCCTTTAGGAATTCACTTCCAAAATGCCATGAATAGTCAGACATTGCTGCATGCTTTCCTGTTTATGAGCCAGCACTTCATGTACATCAACAACCATCTTGTTTTTGAGTAGTAAATTATTTATGAATGATGGGCTAAGTGCAATGAAACTTCTCTCTTACTACTTAAAGGGTTAAAAACTTTGGGGGCCAAATCCTTTCCATCTTACTCACAAAAAAAGTTCCATTGACTTCAGTGGGACTACTGAATAAGATGTACAGGATTTTGAACTCTTGGCCAAATTCTGGCAGAACAGTAGATAAAACTGTCATACCCAGAAGGAAGACTGCTCCTCTGCCTCCAGTGCCCTTGGCCATGACAAATCCATGAAGACATGTCCTAGAACAGGAGCCAAATACCACTGGCCATGTGTTCCTTCTGTAGCACAGGCCAAAAATCTTAGGTAGATTAACAAATGGTATTGTTACCAATATAACACTACAGGTTGGCTTTACATTATTTTCTCTAAACATTTCTTTAGGCTTCAACTGCACATTGAGCCAGGATTTGGCCCTTAATATGTGACACTATTGGCTGGGCTTAATATTACGTTGAATCATAATATGTACTGAGCTATTTGTGACATTTTTATGTATGACCTTCTTTTGTTAGAACTGTGAAAGTAATTTGTGTGTTCTGTTTTATGGGATGGTGTTCTTTCATTGTCTTGTACCATATATTCGATCTCTAGATGTTTAATAATGACATCTCAGTTGAACTTGAAATACTGTATATACCAAAAAGAAGTTTTAAAGTACAAGGAAGTACTGTATACAGTAACATTAAGTAGAGCAGAGGACTTCCAACTGTATGAGATGCAGACTGTTAAACCACTACAGGGATCTTCTTTAATGCTATACTAGTAGTAGGAAAAAAAAACAAACAAAAAACCAAATTAATATAAGCTGTTATCCTCAAAATTCTGTATAAAACGCCCATACATTTAATAGTTGACACCTGTGCTTCAAATTCAAATCTGAAAAATAAGCTTTCTTCAGTCTATGGAGAGAAACAGTTTGAAAGGGTTTGTTTTCTTGTTTATGCCTGACTGTTTAGGTACATGGGACAGTGTGTTAGAGATTGTGAGGGAGGCACTTACTGTTGGAAAGTTGTGCTGAAAGGAAAATGTTGTGTTTAGTTCTTAGTGAAGGCAAGATCATGTTCATTTAATCTCTTCTTGAAGTTACCTCTACGATCGTGTGTGGATTAGTCAAGAGTCCAGTAAACTTGAATCCTTCAAAGAGGGATGCAGGCAAAATTGGCATCAACCAAGCTCAGTGAGGTATTGAAAAGCACTTTGTGCTGAGATTTTTAAATGGCAGTTTTGCAGAAAAAAAGGACGCAATGAATGAAATGACTGAGTAAGAACATTTATATTATCCTGAAACCTAGATTAGTTTATCTCAGAGTTCTATCTCTTACCAAATCATACTGGGTTTTGGAGCAGTTTTTCCTTAGCAGCAGCTGGGCTTGGTAATTCTAGTTGCAAACCCAGCAGTCCCACAAATAGTTGTATGAGCATGCCTACCTTCTTGCATTCAGTGGGACTTCTGCTACAGAAGTTATTCTCAAGGATTTATATTTGGAAAATTAAAATATAAGAACTAAATCCATGAGCAGACAAACATCAATGTCTAATTAAAGCCAACATAAGGGTTTTAGACTGATTCTTGACATCACCATTCACTTACCATACCGGCACATGGCATTTTTTGAGACTCAATTAGCCTGTAAGGATAATATTTCCGTGGAATGGCTGCTCAATTAAATCCTGTGTACACTCCAAAGGTTTTTTGTGCAACACACAGGATGGGAGGTGCTCTAGTCCATGGAAAGGCCAAAATGGAGCCATTTAGAACCATCAGCAAACTAAGATTTTGTTCCCAGTCTTCAAGGATGTTTGAGAAAAATGTGCTGGAAAGAAGCACCTACTTCAACACATACTTTTCCATAAGCAGTTTAGCTTATGTGCCATAACTGAGATTTTCATAATCTTCTGATGAAAAGCAAAGATCAATTTTCAATTGTCTGTAACTTCAATTCTCAGTTGAACTGAATTTTCAGTCCATTTTAACTGTCTAGCCAAGCTGGGAGATCTTTTTCAAAGTCTGAATTTACCTGCTCAAAGAATGCAATTGGACCCAGTAGTCCTACTATAGGTTCTTGACCTTTTTACAATGAATCTTCTCATCCTTTTTGTCAAAGAATTGCTTTGTAAAAGGACTCAAAAACATTGTAATGCACAGATTTATACTTTGACTTCTCCTTGTAAGAGGAAGATCTCTTTTCTCTTTTAGTTTCTCTTTTCTTATCCATAACTGAGTGACTATTAGAGCACCAAAGAAGATGCACAGATGTGAACAGTACATAAAAGCTCAGCTGTGAATCTGTAAAAATCTCATTGCTGGTGGCCACAATAAAGAAAAGGACACATTCTGAAATTCCTTCTGCATAAAAAAGGGGTGAAACATCACAGAACCACAGAATATTCTGAGTTGGAAAGGACCCATAAGGATCACAGAGTCTAACTTTTAAGTGAATGGCCTATATGGGGATCAAACCCACAACCTTGTTAAGAAATGAGTTGCTGGTGCTCATTTGCAAGTGTGACCCTGCACAGAGCTCTGTTCCCAGAAGTTCCCTAAAGAATAAAGGAAAATACATGCAATTCTATACAGCTGGTGTGAGAGATTTGGTTAATACCAGATAAGTTTTGCCATGCAAAAGACATACTTGTCTCAATGAAAATTTTCAATAACAATACAGGCAATTAATAAACTTGGGAGGAATAGGCAATTTCTGTTGGTAAGAATGGGAACACACACATTTCGATACACTGTGAAAGGAATATGTTACTCTAGTTGCAGTCTTAGCAGTTCCTTTATTGACAAGAAAAGTTAAAAGTATAACTTATTTGTATAAAGCATTTTCCTAGCTTATAAGTGTTAGATTGCTTATATAGAAGGGTTTTCTAAGTGTACACTTTAAAGATGGACTGTGATAACACAAGGGAACATATTACAACAGAAGAAAATCTGTAAGTGTAATGTGAGAATGTTACTCCTTAAAAACTAAAATTTGTAGTACAGCAAGTTGTCATTAAGAGGAAAACAGCATGTTGGTATTTTTCATTGTGTGCTTTAAATAAAGCTGTTGACACATGGCACAAACAAATTATCCTTACCGTAAAATCAGTTGGAAACTGCGAGACTGTCTTTCTGACAAATGCCTGGTTGCAGTTGAAATATGCTTTGTTTTCTGAGCCCTGGGCTGATCCTTGCTTTCATATCAGCCAACTGGAATGTTTGCTACACCCAGGCTATCAAACCACCTTCACAATAAGCTGCACAATGTGACACTGGAGCCACTTTTATCTTTTCCATTTTATAACAAAGACATCCACTTGCTTTTTTACAATTAATTTCACAGTCTTTTGTTGTAATCAAAATGCCTAACAAGAAGTGATGATAAATCAGATGTCTGACTAGCAACTGAACATGTTTTCATTTGGCTTGTATGGCTAACAGTACCAAAAATAAAAACATCTAAATTTCAAGGAAAAAAATTAGTCCAAATTCTGAAAAGCAATTAAGTTATGCCACAGATGAGAGGGTTTGAGATGTCAAAAATTATTCCCTGTGTTGTGACACCAAAGACTTGGTTCAAAGTATGATTGTATAGGTCACAATGTGAAGGGTTACCTGGCCTGTGGCTGTGCCAGAGATCATGACTGTGGGTTCCTAAGATTCCATAATACACAAGGACACAGAGGCTTTTATCCTCTAAAATTTTCTACTTTATTACAGATTACCACAAAGATCACTGCTAGCAAGTATACCAATAGTTATTACAGCTAATATGAAGATTAATAAAGTGAATATGAATGAATATGAATGTCAAGCTATTACAATTATTATCAGCAATCAATAATATCAGTCAATAGTATATTGTCAATCAATACTAGCATCAAGCAGTATTGGTAGTACAGCTGATGAGAGCAACAACCAAGTAGGTATGTACTATTACAATTACTGGAGCTTGCCACTGAAACAAACTGGTCAACAATAATATAACAGCAAATATACTTAATGTAGATAATATTTACATTCAGCAAATTAGCCAGACTTAAGAAGATGCCAAACCAGCCCAAAAGGGAGGAACAAACTGATCCTGGAGGGGATGTCCAACCATTCCCAAAAGAGGGGAAGAAAGACCCAAGCAGAAAGACAATAGACTGAGTTTCCCTTCAAAACAGATCCCTGACAGAGTCTGGAGTCAACCAGCATTACCACTGAGTCCAAGAGAATGGACTGTTCATGTGGGATTCAGCTGGGAAGTTCTCAGAGGGAGACAACTTTAGGCCATTTTATAACAGAGAGACAATAAGTGTGTGTAGGAGATTCTGCTTTGAGCAGCTAGTAGATGATGTTAATTTCTATTTTTCACCTCTAAAAGAAAATAGATGATTCTGTTTTCTGATTTTTTAACAGCAATTTTATATCTCTATGTTGTTTTTCATTTTCTCAGACAGTAAATTGTCATTTTAATCTCTTGGGTTTGCACTTATTCCTGGTACCTTGGG
The DNA here is from genome assembly GCA_013400675.1 of Oxylabes madagascariensis. NCBI lineage: Eukaryota > Metazoa > Chordata > Aves > Passeriformes > Timaliidae > Oxylabes > Oxylabes madagascariensis. The sequence goes on from VYZR01067957.1 coordinate 23,957, forward strand.
ATGTCTCTGGTTTCTAGGTCCTTGGCTGCACTTTTCAAGGATGCTTGCAGTCCCCAGGCCTAGTCCTCAGCCTCACAATCCCAGGCTGGCAGACCTTTCTCTCTCATGATTTTCAACCAACAAATTCTTTTGTACAGCAATTTTCCTCTTCTAACCAGGTTGCTCACAGCTGGGTGAGCCAAGGCAGCTAGGTGAGCCTGCTGGCTCTGAACCAGCACCCATGCACATCTGGAGCAGCAGCTGGGCTCCTTAGGACACCTGAAAAGCCACTGAATGCCTCTGGGTGTGCTTACCTGCACATCAAGTCTGGGGGTCAGGACTCAGTTGTCCAAATATCCCTTGAGCAGATGCCCCAGGTGCTGCAGAGCATTTCAAATGGCACTGGGTGTACAGCTATGGCCACGAAGTCAAGCCTGGAGAAGGGGACTTATTTGCCCTTCTGGTCTCTCTCCACAATGCAGTCCAGAGTGAATGGCTGACCTGTGTGTATGCTGATATGTCCACTAGTCCTGGCTGCCTTGGGTTGTGATGATGATTTTGAGGAAACAAAAAGGATGATTTTGCTTCAAAACTCAAGAATGGTTTTGAAGTCAGGCCATGAGTCTGTATTGTAAAAACTGCTCGAAAGACAGAAGTTAAAATTAGACTATGATATAAAAGCAAAAAATATTTTAAGCAAGTCTTGACAAATGCATTATTTGCCAGCATTACTAAAGTAAACATGGATTAAAGTAGAAAATATCTAGATCCTTTATTTCTTGTATTTGCCTTGTTACTTAAGGAAGGGCTTGAGAAAACTTATTTTTCTTTATTGCAGTTATATTTCTGAGCTTATTATGTCATCATTTTCCTTCAAAAACAGTTAAATAATATGAGTAAAATATTTATTTAGTGAAAGCTGGTTTTCTGTAAATTATCCACAATTTAGCTCTAGGTCTTGCATAAATTTATGGTGTCCATTATAACAACTTAAACTCAGTATGTAGAAGCCTATAAATTGTATGCAGGTTGTTTTCATGGAATGCTTATAAGATAAATGTTACTCAAGCCTATGGCACCATATTCTTTTTTCATTTGAAGGACACCATGTAATTTATAAGTAAAATTCCTAAGTAGCACAAATTCCACCTGCATTTGAGGAAGAACTTTACTGTGCAAGTGACTGCACACTGGAACAGGTTGCCCAGAGAAGTACAGTATTCCTCACTCAAGAATCATCTGGACACAATCCTGTGCCATGAACTCTAGGATGACCCTGCTTAGGCAGGAGGCTGGACCACATGACCCTCTGTGGTCCCTTTCAACCTGATCCATCCTGTGACTCTCTGATTCTGTAGTGATGTGAGGATAGCTGAGTAGGGTCAGAATTCTGCTGAATTTAATTAGAAACAGCCAAATTGAACAGACTGTTTTTGTTTTGTGTTATTTGTGTACGGGATTATCCAAATCATAAATTTGTTGAAGTTACTTCTCTAAAGGAAGAGAATTAATTCAGATTAAAGGTCTTTCAGTCTGCAACTTGTGTTCTTTTCAGTGAAAGCAGCCACAGAACAAATCACGACTTCTCATTCTGCGTTGGATAATGTCACCTTTTAACTACGGTGCAAATGGTTATGCAGGGAACATCTTTGATAAGGCTGCTCTCCAAATTGTTACTCAGATAACCAGGAACCCCATGTTGCTTTACTGGATGTAGCAAAGCCTGTTTTTCTCAGCCTGGCTTAATGTCAGCTGGGCGCTTCTATTTCTTGCCTTTAGTCAAGGGCACAAGGCTTGCCCAGTTAATTTAGTTTCAGTTTTCAATTCGGCATCTGATGCTCACGCATCCCAAAGGATCATCACTCTACGCAGCATCTCTGAAAGGTTCTGCTCTGTTGAATCGTTCCGGGAAGGAGACACTGGAGGGCACCAGAGGCCGGGGATGGCGCCGGGCTCCCCGCGGGCGACAAGCAGGGACAGGCGAGGACGGGCCGCGCGGCAGAACCGGAGCTGGCGCGTCCCTGCCAGCCCGGGCAGGGGCCGTGCTGCGGCCCGGGGACAAGGGGGTCCCGGTGGGAAGCTGACGGCAGTACCGAGAGAAAGGCAGAGGGAAAGTCACCAAGTGCTTATTTCAGCCAGCAGTGCTGGCGGCTCTGGGGAAGCAGGAGAAAGAGGGGAAGAACATTAAAGTCAAGAGTTACGTCATGTAAAAATACGTATTTCAGCAGTGGTCTGCCCACAGTCTCTTCTCTCATGTCAATCTGTTGTCCGTAAACATCCTGGGAGAAAAGATTTGTACCTCTGGATGATTCCACCAGGCTGGTGCCATGATCCTAAAAAAGCAGAGTGCAATTCAACAAAGATAAGCTGAAAAAAACCCCATTTGCTAAAATCAAAGTGCACAACGGTGCATGAGTTTTGACAACATTAGAATCAGGGAAATGTTTCTTGGATTCAGAATCAATTTCTGGTCACCACAAGAGAATACCCTCCCTGCTTTCACAGGGAAAAGGACATAGTCTTGACTTGTTTTGCATGTTGCAGATTTATGATCTCACCATCAACCTATTTGAAAGGTTTTCAGTCTGCTCTGTCAGAGCTGTTCCAGTTTGAATACAACACTTAATATTTACCACCCTGGCAGGGTAGGGAATACATTTCTTTTCAGCTTCCCGAGCTAGTTTGCTGAATGCTGATAGCTCAGGACAAGTTCTTGCAAGAACATATTTTGCTTTCATCCCAGTGCAGTATGAACACATTTTTTAAATTACTGACATTTAGCAGATGGGAAAAACAGTTATTTCCTATGTTGCTGGGATAATGGTGCAGCCAACAGATTCCTGGCCCAGCTGCTGCTCTAAAGCTGTTATGCTGGTCACTGCATCCACTTGAGAGTTCAGCCAGTGAATTATGGTTTGCTATAATAAGAATATTTTGCTTTCCATTAGATCACATTTGGTGGAACAACACCAAATGCACTGAACCAGCCCAAATGGCTGTCAATGACATTTCAGGGTTCCTTTGCTTCATTGCTGATGTCAAACAAGTTCTGGCAAAAGGACACCTTGGCCACATTGTCAGAAGTAACAGATCAGCTCTTCTGAAGGAGGAACAGATGTGGCAGGCCAGGTGAACTGCAAAACACTTAGACTGCAAAGGAATCTTAACAAAGCTGAAAAAATGAAAGCAAAGATCATAAATCATATATTAAAACTCAATGCAGAGCTCTCTTAAGGTGTTATGTGAGTAATAACACCCTAAGATGTTAGCAGCAGCTTGAATTCTTCTCATGCAATCCTTTGAAATGAAAGATACACCTATCTCCTGGATGAAAATTATTACAGAGAGTCACAGCAAAGAGACTGGTTCACGCAGCAGAAGCAGAGCAGGAGGATATGTCAGTTTGGGTCACTACCCAGAAGTGGGATCTGTTCATATGAGAAGTAAGTGTTCAAAGAATTTCCATAGGATCATATCTCTTTGGAAGGGCAGACCACTTAAAAAGGCCAGATCAGTCATGCAAGTCATGAAGCTGAGGGGTTGCAGACATTAGCTGCTGTGTAAGCTAAATGCTTTCATATCTGCCACTGGTCCTTTGAAACACTGAGGACAACCCAAGGTCAGGAAGCATAAATTTAGACATCTATATATATGCACTAGACATTAAACCTTCAGTTACAGGCAGTACAGTCAAAGGTACACTGTCAGCCAAGGCAGGCACATAAAGTGATTTATTCGGTCACCCACAAGTCCTACTGTAGGATAACCCAAGTTACTCCTTAGTCTTTACTGACTGTATTCACATACAAATGTCCAGCACTGCCTGTGATCTGGGAGGGTGTCTTGTCTGGCATCCAGACATCCCAAAAGGACGTGGGTTTCCCTTATATTTAAGTGACAGGCACATCTCAGACTTCTGAAATTCTTCCAGTAACATTTAGGCAAATTAATCAAACTGCTGGTTTCCACTGATCCATTGATCTCCATAATCAAAATATAGACAGCAAGCATGTTTATATCTTTACCTACATGTAGCCGTGTTAATTTAAGAGACTCCATCTTGAAGTGAATTCCACTCCAGATATTACCCGTTTTTTTCTGCCCTTGAAAATTTTGTTCACTAAAAGTTTCATTTTGAAGCTGTTATGTCTTTTAATTTTAGAAGCTCTCGTGCTTTGCTTCACTCACCTGAAGTATGTCCATCAACAGTTCACATTCTTAAGCCTTTACAGGCTGGTGCAGAACAAATACATGTGCAGGTAGCTCAGTGTTTAGAGACTGCATTCAAACTTTCCTAACTCTGGCTTACTTATGTTTTGCAAGAGAATCCCTGGAAGGCAGCCCTGTGGCCCTCCTTCAGCATTCAGGGACAAAAATTGTACTTATGGGGAGTTACAGGTGACATGGGAACGAATATGTTAAGGAACATCAGAAAAAAACAGTACAAAGAGTTCAAAGGAATCATCAGTATTAATAACCAAGGACATGTATGGAAGCAGTCAGACTGGAAAATGCTGAGGGATGAGTTGCTCATTTATATCATGATCAGAAGGCCTCATATCATGACCACAAGGATGTCACCTGGGCCATGCTTCCTTTCACTGTGCCATGAGGAAGATGAGGATATCCAAACGAAGGTATCATGGACAACAGAGAGCAACCTTGCCAGAGTTTTATGGAGAACAAAGCTTTTGAGGATGAAATGAGGATCTGGCATTCACTGCTCATCATTCAGCATTGGACTCTGGACCAAATTCTGGTCAAGATCAGCTTGGGAGTGATTGCTCTAGTTCATTTGTTTTGAAGTTTTTCTCCCAGCCTGCATTCTTTTGTTTTTGCTGGAATGAAACACAAAACAAAACCTGCCTGATATTCAAACTGCTCTGCTGATGACTCACTGACCCACTCCATGGCTTTAAGCTAGCAACTAGCTCACTTGCTATCTCATTTGTGCCTTCTGGAAAACAGGGTAATGAGTTACACTTTGCTGATAATGAAAAAGTGAACATGAATGGAATTGTTCCCAGAAAGTAAATTACTAAATAAATATGCATTAACAAGTGATCCTAAGACAAGACTATGCTTGTGGGAGCACCTGCATTTTCGCTGAGGCCAGTCTTGAATAACGCCCTGCCTTACAAAAGGCTGAGAGTCACCATGACAAAGCACAAATTGCTGCCAAGGTTATTAAGGCGATAGTGACTCTTTTCATTCAATGGTATCACAGTGATCAGCAAATGATGTGGCACACTCTTCAATTTTATTTCCTCCTTTTGTTGTTGTCCATGGCTGCCCTTCTGCAGGTACAGCTTGATCCTGCTTCTCAATCTCCTACCACAAACAACCGAGTGCCGAGCTTAACCAGGCAACTTTGCAGGGCCGGGTGTATTTTAGAGACGTTATCCTAACAACTTCCAGACCCTTCAGTTCAGAAGGAACACCACCAACATTCACACATTAGGACAGAACTAGTACAGTAATGTATTCACATTCATTTACTTGCATTACCATAGATTTTATAGACCCAGGCAGGTGTGTTGACTTTTATTGTGCTCAACAAAGAAAAGGTCTGAACAGAAGCACTTGGACTGGGAGCCATAAGGTAGAAAGTAACAGGAAACATAAACAATCAATCTGAAGCAGCAGTTTCATACAGCAACCACTCAACCATCATCAAGAGTTTAGTAGGCCTGAGGACTTTCAGAGAAAATAATTAGGTGGCTATGAGGTGTTTACAATGACTTTTTCAGAGAAGAGAGAGTGCTTCTTGGAAAAAGCATCAAAAGCGCATGTTTGAAAATTATGAGGTTGGAAATGGAAAATTACTAAATTGCATCATAAACTGATCAGAGGTGGGGCTTGACCTCTAAATACTGAAAGGATTATTTTAGAAGTTGTTCTATCTGAGCAGTCACAGCACACATAGTTGTGGTGAGTTCCTGGGAATAATCATTTAATTCCGCAAGCAGTAAACCTGGTGAAGCCTGGTTTATTTTGAACTGATGTTGTATTTTCTTACCCGCCCAAAACAATAACCCCTCCTAAAGCTCTTTATGACTTTCTCCTCACCTCAGCTGTACTTCTTCAGCATGTTTCTTCTCATGACCTCTAAATACCGTGCAGGGGAAGGGCTCCCTGACAAGGGGCATGTTCTGTCTCTCAGCCTGATATCCACGGGGAGTGAGCTGGTGAGCGAGCTGGTGAGCGAGCCGGTGAGCACACACTTCAGCTTTGCCTCATTAAATTTCCTTTCTTATGTAGAGATGGTCTTCAGAAGTTGTGTTGAAAATCTCACTTTTCTTCATCTCAGATGGTCATCCTAACTAAGCAGAAAAAAGAGAAAGGTACTCTTAGTCCATGATTCATCCTATCCCAAAATAGACATCTAAATCAGGTCATTTGAATCATGGTTAAACATGCCAGCTGGTCTTCACTAACTGTAAGGACAACCAAAAGGATTATCTCAGATGAAGACACTGGTACTACAGAAGTCTAAACTTAGGTGAAATGAATCCTACTCTAATTCTTTTGAGCTCTGTGTCACTTCATGGTGTTAAAGAGCGGTGGTTGGTTTAAAAGCTTTTAGAGTGGGACAGATGGATGGACACTGTGATCACTGAGTCTTCCTTCATCTGAATGCTAGGCTGAAAAATCAAAAAATCTTCCCAAGGAAAAGAGTGAGAAAAATATATTTGTGCATATTTTCACAGAGGAAAATGCTACATTTTTGACCACTTTTTTGAGCTCTCTCCAGCTGCTCAACATGTGTGAGTTGTTAGAGCACAGCACCTCAATGCTGGTGTCACCTCCATCTTCCCACCAGATAAAATCAATGCACATTGACAGCAAGTACCAACAAGTTGCCCTCTTACACAAAGGTGAAATTAGTTCACTTACCTTTTTGATTTTTGTAAGCTTTTCCAGGAATTAATGTATATTTTTCTAGTCAGAGATAAAGAAAGAAGGTGATGAAAGAAAGAAGATGAAAGAGAAGTCACACTAGATATATTGGTTCCAACAAGATCAGAATATTTAGTTGTTCTGTATTGCAAAACAGAAAAAACAACCATTAACTAGTAAAGGACCTTGAAACTTTTTCTTGCAATGCCCTCTTTTAAGGACAGCCCGAGTTTCCACATGCCTCTTTCTCCAACCCTGGAGCTAGCCTGCAAAATCCCTACTATAGGCTAGCGTGTAGATGCAGAGGTGCTCTACAACTCTAACTTGGTTTCTCAACACACGAAGAAGTCAATTTTATGCAACTTCATTGTGAAAAGCCACCCTGAACACACAGTTGTACAATAAATGCTCATGACTTACCTTGTGAGTGAAATTCTAGGACAGCTGGGCTAGGGGCACCTCCAAGTATGTCCTACACACAATTTTGCATACTCGTCCTAGGTTGCCAAATCCCCATCTCTGCAATTTTTGTGGCTGCCTGGGCAATGATGCTGTCTGAGGGCTCCAGCTCATGCCTGCTGCTCCAGCACTTCCATCCTGCTTGCGGCATGCTGTGGCATGGGGCTTGGTGCTCATGTGTGCACCATCCCAGCATAGGGAAGTAAGGATCAGAAAAATTTCACAAAGGCTCACAGAGCTCTGCTGGAGGTCGCTGTCACTGTCCCCAGGTTAACAGCTATCGCTGGTCCAGTGCAAAATAATAACAAAGTGAACCTATTATCTAATGCACCACAACAAACAGCCACCCCCAGGATTGGCCATCTCACATAACCTCAACCTGTGAGGAAGCACAAGCTCCCAGAGACCACCCTGCATCCTCCTCCCTGGTCCTCTGAGAGACAGATCTCTCTCTCCCCTCCAGCTCTGCCTCCTGTGGGCACACATGTCCACGTGGCTGGATGGAAAACCACATCACAACCCCGAGCCAGATTACAGCAGTGGTTTTGTTCCCATTGGCTGAGACTTCAACTAGATTAACTCCTTTGTCGTTCAGACCAGGCTTGTGCAAACTCAAGGGAGAGGGTAGGAATGAGCAGGAGGGAGGCAGCACTATATCTTTTAGCACCAGTTCTGGGAAATGTTAGCTTAAAAATACAATTCTTATCCCTGAACCAACTTATCAGCAGAGCAATCAATCCTTTTCAGCCTTCTCTCCATGAATGTGGAGGGCGCATCTGCTTCTGCAACTGGGCCATGCAAGTCCTACAGCCCACAAAGAGCAGCTGTTGTTAGAACTGGAATGCAAACTGAAAGTGCCAGGAGAGGAGGCTCCGAAAGGGTTCGCTTCAGACAAGTCACTTGGTTTGTGAAAAGCTGAATGAAGCAGTCAGTTGCCTGCATTGCATGGGAGCCTCATGGCAACCCTCGCAACACAGTATATAGAGCTTTTAGTGTTATTATTTTAATTTTGTTTCAATTTAGTAGTGATAAGCAACTTGACAAACTCTTGTTCTCCCCTCTGCAAAAAGAATTATTAGGTTTGAGCTGTATCAGACCATGACGCATGTGATGCTGCTGCTCATTGACACAGGCAAGAGAGACACAGACAAGGTGCTCTTGCTCCAAGACGGCTCCTGAACCAGCCTGGCCCTGTGCTGGTGAACTCACGGAAAACGCTGACGCTGCAGAGTGACCTCCCCACAAATACTTTGAGGCTGCCTCCTCTCTCTGTGCAACCCCCTTCTCTCCATAACTTTGAAGTGCAATTAAAAAGAAAGTCACCCGAGTTTAATTTCTGAAACTACTTTTTCTCCTGAAACTCCTCTGCAAGCTGTGCTCTGTGGAATCCCAAAATTCTGTTTACATCTGCATATTCCACTTGAAGCTTTTGGAAATAATTAGTGCCAAAGATTAAAATAACCCAACTCACCAGCCAGAAGAGAAAATACTTCTTGCCGTAATTATCCCTTTTTCTGTTTATTATGTTTCCTACCAAGTTTTGGTAGAAAAGTGGCAGAGTTGATGGCAAACTTGATCTGTCAATCCAAATGAGGAATTAAAGTCATTTAGAATAACAAGTGTCACCTGGAAAGCAAGCAGAGGACTTAAAAATAATTATGACTAAATCTATTAATTTTTTGCATTCCAGAAGGCTCCCTTTGGTCTCTCCTGAAGATAATACATTACCATTAGGATGAAATATTGGCATGCTGTTCAAACTTTTCACCTGAGATTGAATTATAAGCTATAGATGCTGAGTCACTGGTCATTTTTATTAGCTCAGAGAAATAACATGACATTACTCAAGGATAGAGACCAGCCATATTTTCCAAAGATAAGAAATGGATTCATTTTCTCTGAAAAAGGAATTCCTTATCTTTCTGGCTTCATTTGGTGATATATCAACAGAAAACCAAAATGAACTGATAAAAGGATTCATTCGTTTATTTTCCTACAGAATATTTGATCCTTTTAGATGATTTCAAATAGCATCATATTGGGTCAGAAATTCCTGACTACCAAGGATTTGGAAACCTGATTTTCATAGCGCTGCTGCCATGTATTGATGTAACTTACCATGGAAAACACCCCATATTGATTATATATAATCATAGTATGGCCAAACAACAATACAAAGAAACACATCCATAAATTTAAATTGTTTTCAACTCCAAGCAGCCTAAGATCTAAGCAGAGAGCAGAGATTTTAGGGGAGAGATTTTAGGGGAACATGAGAACAGCTATTTCGTTCAGATGGAATTGTTCAGGTTGACAGAGGGAGCAGAGAATGTGGTCAGTATTTTCTAAAATGCAGCATCTTACGGGTTTATTATAAAACAGTGGTGTTAAACTTTCAGAAACAAAGACCCTAGTGATGAGTCACTAATTAACATACAGCTTGATCCAAGGGAGCTCGTCTATTTGGTCAGTGTTTGCTGAAAAGCAACTAAATATTTTTGTGTATTTTTGGCAATTACATTTACTTTTGGTACCATCCCCACAAATAGCAATGTTCCATTTCAAATTTGCAGTATCTACTTTTAGCTCTCTTAGTATTTCACAAGGATGAGAATATTTAAAATAAACTACATCCTCAGTGCAGTCAATCAAATACTTCCCCATCAACTCCGACAATTTCTATCTTCTGAGTCCTCTCTCAGGTTTAATTCTATTTTGGATTCTGCTACTGAGCAGCTCTGTAGGTCTTGAAGAAGTCAGTGTGCAAGTGGGACAGCTTAACAAATGCAGAAATCTGAAATGCAGAAACTTGCTTCCTTCACAAGTACAATATGCTACTGAATAGCAGCTATTGTCTTTATTTTACAGTGGGCAAAATTACATTCTATTTCTTAAGGAATGATGAAATCAGGACAGAAATGAATAATTTAGTGTTTTCTGATTGGTACCATATACAAATCCGGCATCAGTGTTTATAAGAAAAAGTGTCCAGTGGTTCTCACTTGAAGTTTTTCATTTGACTTTGCAAGACTTCCATACAGCTGAAAATTTTCACTCTTGGTATCACTAAGAGTGCCCATCATTAGAAAATGTTGACAAAAATAGTTGTTATTACTGAGAACAAGAAAAGACATAAAATACACCTTCTTTATGGAGGGGTTCACTGTTGAGAATATGACCAAGTGTGAAACATGTTGTTTCCTAGGTTGACAAGACTACAACTGGTCCCCTGGGAAGCTCTTTGGTAACTATGAATTTGATGAAGAATTTTCCACCTGGAAAGGTGAGGGTTGCATGATACAAAAAACTCCTCACATTTCAAGGACATAACAAATATGGGTTGGAAGTGCTGAGGGGGCCCTGCTCCTCCAGTCTGTGGAGATTTATGAACCAAGCAGGGACTGACGAATGTGCCATCCCCATACATCAATGCTGCAGCTGCTCTGCCTGGGCCAGCCTTATGCTCTTTGTGAAGGCTCCAAGGCAAGGATCAGCACACAGAGCCAATGGATCAACACAAGATACACACTTATCACAAAGAAATTATGAAAAGCAAATACCAGACAGTTCTGTGCTCAGTTCATCTCAGCTTCTTCTGGAGCTGGGAATAAGCAAGTTTCATTTATCAGCATATAATGTGTTAAAGACAATGAGAACACAGATGTCTTAGCATCCCTTTGACACTGACTCCGTGGGAAGGGCCGCCTGTCTCTGAGTGCAGTTCAAAGGGCAGAGGATGTGTTATGAATCAAATGCACCGTAAATTGCTGAGGAACACATAAATGACAGCATGAGTATTGTATACATAGAAGGCCTGCATTTTCACCTTCCCAATTTTGTGAAACTATGAGGTTATTCACACACACCACCCAAGCAAAAGTGGCCCTGCACTGAAAGAAAATTGTAACTGCAAAGTCAATCCCCTTAATGTCATGAAATGCCAGAATTAAGCTTGCCTTCAATGTGACCTCCTGTTGTGTACATATTATTATACACATATTATGTACATATTATTATACACTTTTTAAATTATACAATTGCACTGTGCTTCTTTCAAGAGATCCCTACTTCATTCAGTACACAGGAACAGATGAGATTTCTTAATGAGATTTTAGGCAGGATTTTTATTAGTGCTGATCTTCTACACTCTCTTTTGTTTATGAACTCACTCCCAGTACAGCTCTGAATAGGAAATTAAAAAAAAATTATGTAATTATTCTCAAAGTTCAACTCAACTGCAGCTGAGTTCTATGACTCAGTAATCCAAGACAGTAAACTAAAAAAACGCAGACTAAGCAAGCTGTGAAAACGTAGTTTTCATGTCTTGTGTCCCCAGGCTGTGTGAGACAGCCATGTCCAGCTGCATTTACTGTGGCAGTACCCTTACCTGCATTGAAAGTTCTCCACTCAACCCTAAAATAATGCTGCTCTCTGACATTTCAGAGAGCGGCATATTTCAGCTCAGCCCCAGAAAACACACATTTTTTACTCTCACTGGGCACAGTTACACCAATGTCCTCAGGACGACTGACTGACTGTAGGATATGTTTGCACAGTACAGACTACAAAGACTACCTGAAGGTACCATAGGGAAATATGAAGTTGAAAGCTTGAAATTCCCTCTGATCTATGCCAGGACAGACCACTGTATCCAATACCTATATGCACAGACAAAGAAGAAAAGAAGTCCTTTCTTCAAAGGAAATGTGTCCACCTGAAGGATGTATTTTTCCTTGAGTTTTGGTTAATCTGTCCACTTGAAGGTAGACCATTCCCCCAGTTTTCCAGGAGACAAAACATGATGGATATATTTGTGCAACCAGAAGCACTGGGCTGAGAGCTCCCTGTAAAGCAATGGCAACTGCAACATGGGAACCTTGACCTTCAGGCTGCCAAGAAGTCCAATATGCTATGCCAAAGGAAAAAAGCCACACAAATTGCCTATTTGTTAAAAAATAAGCAGAAACCATAATCCATTTAAAGGTTTCAGAGGAGAATACATTAAGGAAAACCAGCAAGTACATTCTCTGTGTGGATTAGCTCTTTCACCCATGACTTCTAAACACACCAGCTCTAGGGGAACTCTCAAGAAAGATGCAGGTTTCCACATGTAGATGGCCCTCGTGAGTGCTGGCATAGCCTACCCAGCCTCCAGCCACCAAGGCAGAGGGCAAGGAGGTCCAGTAAGTCCTGGGTTGTATCTTCAGCCCTGTGTGGATGTCCTGGCCACCCTCTGCAGTTTACGTCCAGGCATCTGCCTTGTTCCCCAACACGCACGGCTGACCATGTTTTGGCATGAATTGCCCTTGTGCTGCCATGCCCTGATGCTCCCACATTCCTGCCCCTGCATCTGCCCAGCCAAAGCAGGGTGCCAGAGGCAACAGTGAGTCATTGCTATGTTCACCCCAAGAAACTGTTGCGTGAGTAAGACAGGTTCTTGCTGTGTTTTGTTTATAACAGGGCTGAAGCTGTACTTCCCACAGAGCTTAAAATGAGAAAAAGAAAGCCTCAGATGACATTTCAAGGGAGGACAGCTTGGGAGGTGCCTTTTCTTTTAAACTAACCACAGTAGAAGAATGAGGATATAATCAGATAAGTGTCAAAATGAATGATGAATCCACACATCAGATAACTGACCCAGTTTTAAAAGACTATCGTACTTTATTATTTTAGATTGAAAAACAGGATGGTTCAAAACTTACAAGATTAAAACTGCCCCAACTGCAGCCAATGGAAATATTGTCTTTCACTTCAACAAAAACAGAAAATGTCTTCAGTTAATCTGGAAAAAACTTTGAAATGCTGGAGTGATTACCAGTTGCTGCCAACCATTAACTTTCCTCCTTTTCCTCCAACTGAATTATGCCAAATCTTTCATGGGCAGTACGTTTCATTGCCATTTACTTATTTGCTATCTTGCTTTTTTACAGCTTTTTGAGAGGAAGATGGAAAGCTGATCTGTCTCCAGAATTTATGATAGGGGAAAAAAAAAAGCTAAAAAATGAGGAAAAAAAATTAAAAAAAGGAGAAAGAAAGCCTACCTTAGTCCCATGGAGCTGACAAGAGAGATTGTTATCTCCTGGAGAGAGCTGAGGAGCAAGCTTACAAAATATGCCACTACTATTGACCACCCTCCCTCAGAGCAAAGCCTTGTTGCTGATGTCTCACTGATCTGTCACATCGCAGTCCCAGCTTTATCCACTTATACCCACGCTGTGAAAGACAAAACCATAATGACAAACAAAGATAACATGTATATGCAGGATGATGCTGGACTGGGCATGAATAAAATTTGGCCATTTGTTATTCAGGAGTAGTGGCACTTTACCACAAAGAACATTAACCAGATTTCCATTGCTATAAAGCTCTTGATTAGTTTTTCTCCTCTTCATTTCCCTAGACCCAGATCTAATCACATCCTTTGCATTAGCTTTGTGCTCATCAGTACATTCATGCTTTGAGTCAACTCCATATGCTATCACAAACAATTCACCTTTTTTCCAGTTTAATATTCTTCTCAATTCCAGTAATTAAAATTGGCTTGTTGCAGGGTCAGAAAACACAAGCCAATGCATGTAAGGTGAGGTAGGCCAAGGCAGAAGGAGGACAGGGAGAAGGGCACAGAACCTCTTTATGTGGAAAAGAGCTGTTAGACAATCTCAAGCCCAAACGTGTAACTTCACCTGTGCAGCTTTGCTGCAGACGCTTTAATTGTTATGTGTCCTGCAGGCTTCTCCTAATAGCCATCTGCAGCCTGACAGTAATTATATAGCCTGGCTCAAAGGCTGAGCAATAATGTGATAAGGTGAACATAAAGAACTCCAAGAGAAAGCTACCTTTTCAATATGCTTAGAGGCCTAAAATACTAAGTAGTGTTTACTGAGGTGTTTCCAAAGCACTTAGCTATCGCTGTTTTACACCAAAAACGACAGACTCTCGAGATCAGAAGGCTAGAAAAATGACTCCTCTATTTTTGAGATGTGTCTCTCTTTTATACTATTTTACATAGACTAATTTGATTGGTGAAACAAAGGCAAACCTCTTCAATCACATTGGTCAAACCAGAGGGAAAATCAAGAAGAGTCCCTCCTGTGAGAAAGAATGGATAACATAGGTACAGTTACAAAAACATTTCTCGTTTACAGAAAATCGCCTAGGAAAAGAATTTCAGAAACCAAAACATCTCAGGCATGAAATCAGGGCTACACTTAGCCATCCCTTGAGAGCTGCACGTCTGTTTAGCTGTAGCATCTTTGTCTTTGAGAATCTATCCCTTACCTCTCAACAACCTCCTGGGGCATTTAGGACTGCATCTTTCTTTCTGCAACAAAGGCTGAGAAACAAGTATGGTAATAGCATCAAAGACCCTGCAGCCCATGATCCATAGCTACTTCCAATAGTGGTGTTTATGCAGTGTGTGGAAGCAGCAGTGAGACAGCAGCTGGGGCTGCTCCTTCACATAACTCAGTTTCTCACAGGGAAAAAGCAGATCTATTTAGCTTATATTCCACCCATTTCTCAGTACCTGAAACTCCATCCCAAAATACAAACTGCCAAAGAAAGATAAAAATGGAATATGAAATTATTCAAATACCTGAACTATTCAGTGGAAGGCCAATGTCATCTTTCTTGATATAGCCAGTCTATCTGCAAATTGGTGGTTCAGCCTCACTAGTATTTGCTGAGCTAGCTTACAGCGTGTTTTACTCGAGATGCCCGGAACATGTTTAGGCTTATTAATAAATTCGATCTTCTCTTACATGTAGTAATACACAGGTTTCTACTTGGAATTTTGAACAACCCTTTCATGATATACTTAAAGCATTTTCCTTGGTTGAGTGCCACAGAATTACACAGTTCTTATGAAAAAGAAGATTAAAGCAGACTGGAGTCATGAGAAATTTGAGAATAACAAAGGTTTCTCAGGGGATGATCCATATGACCAAAACCTGCACACATACGTACACTAAAACGGAGGTTATAACCAGTATTAGACTGAATTATTTAAGCATGGAATCTTTTGGCTGTATCTGCTGTTCTTCCTTCTTGGTCTGTTGCTGTACGTCCCCAACAGCCTGCATTGAGGGAACCTTGCAGCCTTCTCTGCCTCTTTGTACCAAGCATGGATCCATGCAGGGCACAAACCCAACAATGCTGCCTTGGTGCTACTACCCAACAGCCGTGGCTTTGGAAAAAAAACAGCTGGCAACAGCTAATCCATCAGGCAAAGCCTGGGAATCCTGGTGTCAGCGCCACGGAGCGTGGGAGAGCTGCAGGTTTGGCAGGCAGATGGTTGCTCTTTTACACAACTGTGCAAAGTACAGTTCTTGTGATAAAACATTACAGTTCATGACAGGTTATTTGGGGCAAGGGTTACATTTCCCTGAGTCTTATCTTGATGCCTGACGCATTCTTTGGCAGAAATGGGAATTTGGACAAAGATTAAAGAAGTTACGGATGTGAACAACTGGGTTACCACATGGAGGCTGTATTGCTGTTACTGGCAGTATTAGAAGAGGTTAGAAATGCAAGACATATAATCATTTACAGGCATAGGAGAGAAACCAGGGGGTTATTTTCTATAAGCCTCAAATACTAGAACAATGGAGCCTTGGGGAGTTTGGTAATGCAAAGCATGGTTTGGGTTCCAACTCTTACCTCACCTGCTCAGGTTTAACTATTTCTTCATACTTGAAGTAAAAATCTTCCTGAATGCATATATATTATTATTATGCATATATATATTGAAGAGCTTGAGCTGAAACAGGGAATATAAGCAACTGAAATGTGAACCTTGTGCAAAGCGAAGTTAGAAATACATACTTGCTATATGAAGATGTATCACAATTTTAAAAACTTTTTACATATATTTCTTACTTTATCATCACAGGTTTAGTATCAGCTGGTGAATAGCCAGAATACGGTTTGTCAGCCCTTCCAAGGCAGCAAGTCTAAGAAGAGGTGAGGACACAGAACACACATCATCTACCTGCTCCTCTGGCCTTCTGCACAGGGAAATAAATAGGTCACCATCCACCTCTGAGCCTGACATCAGGAGTTTGCCAGGAAATATACAGCTCAGACCAACACATTCCTCAGCAGTCCTGACTTTTGCAAAAGTCTGCTTTGACCCAGTGCTCTCCCCTTCATGTCTCTGTCACTGCTGTTCTGTATTAAATGCCTTTCAGGTTTGCAGCCCACCAATTAAGCTGTTTCATGAGTGCTGCCATAGGGCAGGGATGCCACTAACCAGCTCCTGGCTCCTGTTAGCTACATAAATGAAAGCAGTCATGAGAGAGAGCAGGACAAGAACCATATCTAACAAACCATTGGCCAGTTCACTGCCTGGGGGTCCCTGCTGGAAGGGGGGGCACAGCAGTGGGGCACAGCATGGAGGGAAGCTGTGTACCTGCCTGCAAAGCCCTCTGCAACCCACAGGCTGCCTCTCCTCGCAGGCAGGCTTGTCACTCTCCACTGCCAGCATCCCTGGCAGGCTGTCACTACTGTTTCTTATGCAGTAATTCCATGGCAGCCTTTATCGGAAACTGAGGGTCTCACTCAAAGAGAACTGCATCAACTCTTAGAGCTGGGGGCCTAAAGGTAAGGTAAGCAATAATTATTTCAGGTATGTAAGTTAAGCCTTCTGCATCCCTCGCAAAGCAGCCTGACATCTCTGCTCCTCTGCTTGTCTACCTGTACACAAGACCACTTCAGCAATACTATAAATAACAGCAACATATTACAAAGTGCTGTAACTCCAAGTACTAGGCCAACTTTTAAAATTGTATCAATTAGTCCACCTAAAGAAATTTCACAAGAGGTATTTTCAGTATCATGTTTGATTTGACTTTGAAATGGAGTCTCCAAAACATTTGTAACTTGCCTCTGGAAGAGAGACCCTGAGAAGTACTGATCTGGTGGAAACACCTAGGAGGTATGAATGGTGTTAACAGTAACCTTCAAAGAGTACGTCATAGCAAATAGTGAGTTTCTCTCTAAATGCTCTCTTTTGCCAAGGTTTCTTCTTACTGCTTTGATTTGGCACTCATCTCTGTTTAAATTCTTTAAAAAAATCACCAACCAACCAATTTCATTCACAGAGACAAGGGGAATGCATTTCCAATAATTTTCAAGTTTTCAATAGAACTTAATACTCCATATAAAATCAAATACATAATATGAAGTAGAAGAAATGAAAATACTTTGTAATTAAAGATTTGGAGATATGGCCCTTTAAAATACAAGAGGATTATTCCCATTTGGTTCATTGTTACTGGACCAAAAGCCTACATGATGAGCAGTCTTGTAAATTTTGACTACTCCCACCAGGAACTGTAACTTATACTGCAGTAACAATATTGAAGGATGGAAGGAGA
Organism: Oxylabes madagascariensis; assembly: GCA_013400675.1. NCBI lineage: Eukaryota > Metazoa > Chordata > Aves > Passeriformes > Timaliidae > Oxylabes > Oxylabes madagascariensis. The sequence goes on from VYZR01067957.1 coordinate 41,671, forward strand.
CAACTGCAACACACAAGCTGCCAGGCAATGAACAAATACACGAAGGGGAAGAAAAACAGGTCCTGTCTTGGGAAATTTGTGGTATTTCCAGATTTGCAGATTTAATACTGTGGCAGTTTAGTATCTTGAGCTGGGCCTGACCTGAAGGAATGTGAGTATGGAAGAATCAAATTTATGTTTGGTATCTACACAGCTCTCAGATGTGTTTTCTCTGGCAGGGAGACTTCACTACATTAGGGCACATCAAACTGCTCCCAGGATGGGAAAAGCTTGTGGCTCTAGGTTGCTGCCTGGCAGAGGAATACATCTCCAAGTGAGACCACTGAGCCCAGGCCAACCCCAAGGCAGGAGCACAAGACAGTGCAACAGGCCCTCTGCCTTTTAGTGGCCTGGGGTGTACCTGGCAGTGCAGCTCACTGGCTCTGCTTTTATTTCCCAGCCTGTAAAAACTGATGACTGAAAACTGATACTAAAATAGATATTAAAGCTGCTACTAATGCATTTTACTTAGGAATTCTACTATTTTTTTCACTAAAGATCAGTACTTTATTCTTAGCTGCTAAACTTTATGTAAAAAAATATGCTACAGCTTGATTGTGGCAAGAAAGATGAGACAGTTACTAAAGAGAAAAATATCAATTATTTATTCTGCTTTTTAACTAACTTTTGAATGCTCCAATCCACATTCAATTAATATTTGTGGGTTTGTGGATTCTTTTCAGGAGATGTTGATGATGGAATTAGGACTTTTTGGTGCATTGTCCTTCAAGAGGATACATGTGTGCAAAAAAAGTGCACACACCTACACTCCTGCCTGTGGTGGGAATTCAAGTAACCAAGGAACTCAGTCGCTTTGTTAAGATGCACACTCTGAATTTAGGCTTTTGTAAAGCTTAATCATCAACAGAGTCTTTGGAAGGACTTTGCACTCAGCCACTATTTTTCTTATGTCTAAAGAAGAATTTCACTGCTTCTGATACTCACAATGAATGAAGCGAAGCATTAAAGACAACAACTCGGCATGCAGAGAGGATGAGAAGGTAGCCTTCCACTTTGCTATTGAGCACCTGGCATTCTTTTATTTTATATTACACAGTTATCTATTAAGAAAAAAAGCCCCACATGTCAGCCTATGGAAAAGAATATAAAGATAATCCTATAAAAAAGGGTTTCTGTCTTAGAAGATGCTGGAAAGAAAATAAACTGGAAAATAATTTGGAAGTTCTTGCTTTCTTTGGAATACTTTGTATCTTGTGGACATCATCAAAGAGCCTCTTTAGGACAGATTTGGACACAGAGACAGCTGAATTGGTAGGAGAGTGCACTTCCAAGGGAACTGGTGGTGGCAGGAGAAAAAACAGGATTCAACAGGCATCAGTCACCATGCCAGACCACTCTGAGAGGGAGCAGCTCAGCAATGTGCACACAGAATAATTCACACACTACAACTGCTATTACTGCCAGCAGCATTCATGGCATGATTAGATATGCCCAAGTCAGTCAAGGCACCATAATCATGTCCTGTCCACAGACACAGCAAAAGAATATGTGGGCTACTCAGAAATTAGGAATTCAAGTTCCTTGCAAAAGGAACATGTTAACACAGACCAAAGTGGTGAAACAATGTGATTATATTCACTTTTTACATAAATGCATGAAACTTTATCAACTGAAAGACACAATTCATCCTTACTAAAGTAAAAAACTCCAACCTTCAAAACCAATGGTTATCGATAAAAATTCACCAAAAAGCATCTTAGAAATGCACCACTTAGACTCATGACATAACTTAATGCTACCTCAGTCATTTCTACATCAGGCAACAGCAAGAAAAAAAAATTTTAAAGCACTACTGACAAGCCACAACAGTGTCTCTCATACACTAGTTGAGAAGTTGGCTTGGAGAGGAATAAGCGTTATTAGTTAGACTGGAATAAGTCCCCATTAGTCATATTCCTCAATGCAGAGCAGGAAGACTTTAACTGGAAGACTTTAACTTCTTACATCAGAAGATCCTTCACTTGAATCTTTTCAGTGTCCTGACTTCCTTCTCCCCCTAGACAGATCATTTAATCCAAGCTGTTTGTCAGCAAGACCTTCTGAATCAAGAAATATTTGACGGAACACAGATCTCTCTAGTGCCTCAGGAAATGTCTGGAGGCCTCCTCACTCAAAAGGAAGCCGTTATTGCATGCACTGCTCACCTGAGTCAGTTATACTGGACACAAGTGCATATCATAAATTATAGACCTGGAAGCATAAAAATTTGATTTAAAAAAAAAAATTTAAAAATGAAAAAAAAATTTTTTTTTCTACCAAACATACCATTTCAAAACTTTGGAAGTGGATTGTTTCATTTGATGCCTTTTCATTTTACTCTGAGAATAACACAACATGCAGCAATGCCAGCTCAACAATCACCTTGAACAAAGCTGCTTTAAAATTTTTTTGCAGATGATTCATGAAGCAAAACAAATCTTTCTTTCTTCCTGCTAATAACAGCTCATCACAAGATGTTTGCTCATTACTTATTACCGTTAATGACAGCTAGTAAAAGAAAGGATTCTGTAGGAGCGGCCTCACCTATGAGTCTACATAACTTTAATCTCTCCCACCAGGTATATTCTCAAAGAGCCAAGCTACTCTATTTACATTTAGTGGTAGCTGATTTGAATAGCTTTGCAGCTATACAAAACACAAAGTGAGTTATCCTCTGTGGAGAAAGGCAGGAATGTGTCAAACAACTCCTTGCTGTGCAGGTTGCAAGTCACATATTCTCCTCCGATCAGCCTACCAAATGACAGGTACATCAGCCTCTTCCCTCAACAATTTCCTTTGGACTGTTCAGAAAAAGCCTTGGGGCGGGGAATATGGGTACAGAGTAAACTAATAACATCATCCAAAGCACTGCCTGTATGTTCAGAGAAGCTTTTTTTTATATTAACTGTATTGGAAGTAATTATACATGATACTCAGTGTACTGGAAATAATTATACAACATTAAGCATGTGGGCAGATATTATACAATGGTGGTTTGTCTTGAAGTCATATTTTAGGTGATGTGCAAATGAACATTTCTGCATGTGATGCTGTCAACTTTAGAATGGCTTAGTCCTGCACTATGGATCACTCCACACTGCCAGAACACATACATTAGAACTAGAGGGGAAAAAGCTTCAGCTGAAGGTGGTGAGCACTTCATAAACAGAGCTGACCTCTCACACTGTTATGCTAGAGATTGCAGTGTGAGAAAACATCTTTATCAGTTTTACTGGTGCAAAAGGAAAATAACTTGATTTTCTGTTATAAACAATGTACTAGCTCTATAATTGACAAGACTAAGAACACAGGACTGGAAATAGAGCAGATATTGGCACTTAACACAAAAATGAGCTGAGTTTAAATACTGAGAAAGACAAGATACTGAAAATGTGCTCTTGAATTTCAGGTCAAAGAGTAGCATTAGTGGTCAGCTGAAGAGTACAGACTATATAATAGCAGCCTGCAATACAATGAAACTGATCTTAATTTCAAAATTTTGTGTATGTTGCTGGAAATATTTACAGTGCATTATACACCAGGAAACTCAAAGCAGCTGGGGTTATACCAAATACCCAATTCTTCCAGAAAAGTTTCTCGGTAACAGAGGGCTCTTGCTGTCAGCCAAGTGAACTGAGAGCATGGACCCTAAACAGAATAGACAGGTAGGCTCAGATTCATAAGATGACAATGTTAACTTTGATTTGCTACAACAAGGTTTGCTCCAGATCCAGGCTCACTGCCCCAAGAGCCAGAAAGGCGCTAACACAGCTGTTGGTTAGGACTGCCTGGACTCCTCAGCTGCTTCAGCTCTAACTCAAAGCTGTGGAAAAGCTGAGGCTGGATGGCAGCATGATGGCACCAACATGGAATCTTGATATTTTGGTGCAATTGCCCTCAAACATGGAAGGCTTTGTCCCCTTAGATCTGAAATAAAGTACAAATCGGCGTGAGAGATATGCCTCATCAGACTGCCACTGCCCAAGTGTGAGACTTTTGGCCTCTTGATGTTTCAAAAATAAAAAAGGCTGTGGCATTTTTTAGTTAGAATAAAAGACTGTTTTCTTGTCCCCCAAACTAAGTCAACCAGCCATCTCCAGATCTACTATTGTACCAACAACAGCACTGCTTTCAAGCAGGGCAGCCTGTACAATTTCAGCCAAAACCATGAGGTTTTTTTAAAAAAAATCATGAGCTCCTAAAAAACAGCTCATAAATTGTTTGTATAATTGTTCTGTCAGTGCTGCCATTTGTGTAGAAACTCACGTCATTAAAGTACTTTTGAGTCATTTTATTTTAATATTTGGTATCTTCCACAAATGCATTTTAGTTTTGTTGTGCCATTATCTTGGGAGCTTATTCTATCCTTCGGGCACCTCATATCGTGGAATAAAGACAATTAAGCAGTTTTTGTAAGTATAGTCATTCAGTTAATGAAATATCTAATAATACACTTCATCCATTAGTGGTCTATATCACAATTTAAATATCTTACTAATTCTCAAAGCATTGGTTTATCACATACCAGCCCTGCTTGTTCCTGCAGCCCATGATGAACTTTGTGAATGTAAAAATGAGGGTCCAGGAGTAATGAATTTCTGCTTCTCAGCAGTGAGAAACTTTCCCTTCATGTTAACGTTCAGCCTTTTGTCTCTTCATTTAGTAAAGACCTAGTCTAATAGGCCTTCCTTCTACTTTTTTACAAATGTAAAATACACGCCTTGACACGTCCCCACATCCTCTTTCCTGAGACAATGCTGTTGCAATTCCCTGCAGAAAACTCCCAGGTCACAAACTCATTTTCAACATCCTCACGAGCTGGGCTTATGCTTGACACACAACACGTGGGTTCCGCAGCCGGAGAGATGCGGAGGAGCATCTATGGGGGATGAAGTGTGCCCTCTCTGCATTTCACTCCACCCACACCGAGCGTCACGTTTTATGCCGGTGCTCTGATCTGTAACATACGCAGCAACGTTCGCACACTGTCCGCGCCCTGGGCCCTTTCAGTCAGGACCTTTATGTTGGCTCTCGCAGGCCCACAAGGGTCCCTTTCCCCAGGAACACAGCCCGGCCAGACGCGCCCGTCCCGCCGGGGGACACCTCCCGCCGCCATGTCGCAGGCGAGCGGCGCCTCCTCCCCCGTGTCCGGGGCGTGGGCCGGGCGTTCGGAGCAGCGGCGCTCACGGTCGCTGCCGGCGGCCGGGTCTGCCTCCGCGGGGACGCTCCATCGTTCCTCCCCTCCTTCCCCGGCGGCTCCGCGCCGAGCCGAGAGCGCGGCGGGGCCGGCAGGCCGCGCTCAGCTCAGCGCTCG
>VYZR01067978.1:2356-13106 GCA_013400675.1 Oxylabes madagascariensis
GTGTAAAGTACTTTCAGGATGAAACACTTCTCAATTCATGGTCAGTTTTCTGCAGTTGCTTTTGTGCCTGCTGTGAAGACATAGTTGCTTGTGGAGGGAAAAATCATGACAATCTACTTTGACATAACAAAAGCAGAGATATTTGCAGATTCCAAAAGTAGAGATGATCTGCTTTATATTTATTAAGAAATTCTATGAAAATTCATCATTTGCTTCTCCCACATCTTATTTTTTTCTAAAGGGCCTTTAATTTTCCAAATTATTGTTAAACAGGGGAAATACGTTTAAAAGCACTTAAAATACAGAATCAACCATTCTTCTCATAACCTGGCATTGGCAAAGGTGGAATCTGAATCTTGAGGCAGGCAGGACAGTCATGGAATCACAGAACCATTCGGGTTGGAAAAGAACTTTCAGATGGTTCCCAGCACCATCACCATGCTCACCACAAATCCATGTCCCCAGGTGCCACATCCCCTTGGATTTTGAACATTTCCAGGGATGGTGACTCCACCACTGCCCTGGAGAGACTGTGCCAGGGATAGGCAGCTTTTCCATGAAGAAATTTTCCCTAATCTCCCATCTGAACCTCCCTGGCACAGCTTGAGGCCATTTCCCCCAATCCTGTCCCTTTTTCCCTGGCAGCAGAGCCTGGCCCCCACTTGACTCAGGGAGCTGTGGAGAGGGAAAAGTTTTGTTTCCCAACACCTCCAGGAGTTCTCTTCTTGCTGGCTCTCCAGTTTATATGCAGCAAATATATTTATTTTTAAATGTAATTGAAAACATGGAACATAATTTCAGTGACTGAGCATTCAGTGTGGAATTCCACTGAGCAAAGAGAAAGTCAGGTTTTCCCACTGCTCCGAGTGGGACATCTCAGAAAAAATCCCTGGACACTCCTAATGGGAAATGATGAATTGCTCTTAATGTATCCTGCTCATTAGCTCCCTTTCTGTGTGAAGAATAAAATTGGAGTGTTGTTACGTGGAGGGGTGTGCCTGGGGTGGGTGATCTGTGGGTCTGTGACATGGGGAAGGCGATGCTCCTGAAGATGCTCCCGAGTTTCCTGCCCTCCCCTTGTGGTGCTGTGGGTGGGTGGCTGCAGTGGCAGTGGCACAGGGGTGGCTGTGGCCGTGTGCTTGCAGACCAGATGGCTCATTAGAGCACAGGAGCAGAGGAAATTGGAGACACCAGAGTTCTCCTTCGCCCTGTGATGAGCAGCAGCCCGGGGTTCTGCTGCTTGCCTGCCGTGCTGTCCTCACTGGATGAGTCCTTCAGGTTCCTGAGGGTGCAGTTCCTCCTCCAGCCCTTGTCCTGAGGGTGCAGGCCTGGAGCAAAGCTGAGCTTTTCCCTCAGTCCAGCTCAGTCCTCCTGTTCCTTCACACGAGCTGTGAATTCCTGTGTCAGGGCTCAGAGGTCTGGAGTGGCAGTGAGGGCATTAATGGTTTTAATGGCATTAATAGTTTTAATGGCATTAATGGTTTTAAACTGAAGGAGGGTCAGTTTACGTTGGATATTGGGCAGGAATTGTTCCCTGTCAGGGTGGGCAGGCCCTGGCACAGGGTGCCCAGAGCAGCTGTGGCTGCCCCTGGATCCCTGGCAGTGCCCAAGGCCAGGTTGGACACTGGGGCTTGGAGCAGCCTGGGACAGGGGAAGGTGTCCCTGCCATGGACAGGAACACAATGGACTTCAGGGTCCCTTCCAACCCAAACCATTCCACGTTTCTGTCACACTCCAAGCCAAAGGCAGAGCCCAGCTGTGCAGAGAGATCCAGGAGGAGCAGCTGAGGGTGGAGAGCAGAGAGGAGAGCTCTGCAGCTGAAATTCTCCGTGCACCATGTACGTTATTCATCCAAGAGGGGATATTGATGAAACACCTCATGCATAATGGGAGCCTTCAAAGGAGCGGGGAGCAGCTCCACTCTCCCGCCGAGGTGACGTGGCCAGGCCTGTAATCAATAATTACCCTGTGATTTCCTGCTCCTTCAGACTTAAACTGCCCAGGCGTGCTGGGAAATGCCTGTTCTGGGATGGGGAAACTCCTCACTTTCTGTGTCACCTCCGTGGAGCCATCCCTGGGCTCCCCCTCCTCCCTGGGGCTGTGGGATCTCACCTCTGGAAAGCTCCCATGGAGAAAACCCTTCCGTAACACATCCTGACTGCACTGCACCCTTCCAGGAGCACGTCTCTTTTACTCGTTTTGCAACTTTCCAAACTATGAAAAAATCCCAGCTTGCAGCAAGTTAAGAAAGAAAAGTAAATTTTTCTGTAATTTCTGATTGTGACTCAGCAAAGGCCAGTGTATTTTTTTTTTCTTTTTTTATTCTTTTTGTGGTCGGAATATTTAAATCACAAGATTGTGGGCCTGGTAATTTGTCTACTTCTGAGATGACAAATTCAACATCCCCTGTTGCTTACATTTCAAAGGGATTTCAGTGGCTGGGCTGCTCACCCTAATTATGGTATCCTGAGAGTAAATTTTTCCCACTTACAATTTATCCATAAACTTTTTCAATATATAAAAATTATTACCATAAAAAAAGCATTTACATTAATAAAATGAATAACAGATCTATTTTCCCTTCCTTTAAATTACAGTAAAAAATTTGTAAGAATCGTTGACTTGGTTGAGATATTGTCAAAAAAAGCTGGAAAGTTTGAAGCTTCAGGTGCCAGTTTGTGGATAAACTGTATGCAGCTTTTTAAATACATATTTTCATATTTCAGGCGCCACATGTTCAGGCTCAATGTATTTAGTCAATCCTGTGGTGACCTTTTTGTTCAGATGTCATTAAGTGGAGACTCAGGATCAGATTTTGCTTCAAGGAGCAGTCCCTGGGATTTCCTTTATCTTAGAGATATAGATATAAATATAGATATAGATGAGATATGTAGATGTAGATGTAGATGTAGATGTAGATGTAGATGTAGATGATGAAGATATAGATTGGATTAGATATAGATAAGATATAGATATATATTTCTGTTTAAAGCATAACCATCCTTAATAGGAAAAGCATCAAACTCAGCCAGCAGGGAGACCAGGAGGCCGGGTGTCATCTCTCCATGGTTCCCTTCTTTCCAGTAAAAATAGAAAATTTGATTCATTTATCTAGGAAAGTGGGAATCCACCAAGTTATATAAGCTGCCAGAGACATGGAAAGATGGGAGACTGGGGAGGAATTGTTCCCTGTGAGGGTGGTGAGGGGATGGGATGGAATTCCCAAAAAGCTGTGGCTGTCTTGGATCCCTGGAAGTGCCCAAGGCCAGGCTGGACAGGGCTTGGAGCAGCCTGGGACAGTGGGAGGTGTCCTTGTGTGAGACTGGATGAGCTTTAAGGTCCTTTCGAAATCAAATCATGGCATTCTGTATTTATATTTTGCAGCCTTGAGCTGCTCTGTTCACTTGCTGAGGAGGAGGCAGGACTTTCCCTTTCCTGTGCAGATACAAAATGTCATTTTTACCACTGATTTTTTGCTGCAATTTGTGAAATTCTCTTAATTTGGTACTAGAGGTTCAATTCATTAAAGGAAAAAAAAAGTTGAGAAATGTTTCTGATTTTCCCTTTCTCAACCCTGCAGCTTCATCAGACATGCAAATACGTTTCTATTTAGGCTTTTAGAAAGTGTTAAATATGAAATAATCTGCTCGGAAATGTTCGTACTTCACATATCTGGACATGGCAGATTCAAGTGCAGAGAGCTGACAAGCTTTCCTATTTCTGTCTGCCAAATCAAAATTCAAATTCCAGAGACTGGCATCTCCTTTTATTACCATTTCATGTGAGAGGAGTTTTGATAAGCAGAAAGTCACTGTTTTGTGAGACATTTAATGGATTTTTACAATCCAATACTTCCCTACAATTTTCTGCAAACAGAAATCAATCCTCTCCAACCTTCAAAAATGGAAACAGCAAAACCCCAAAATAGCCCAGTTACTTTTATACCTCTAATTCTCTTTCCAGCCCAGTTGGCCCATTGCTTTCTATCAACTATATGTATTTAAAAACAAACCTAAACAAACAAACAAAAAAAATCAATGCAAATGCATTCTGGACAGAAATATCTGCAAAATTCCTGACCCCATTCCTGTTGAATTCACACCAAAATTCCCGTAATTTCCAGTGGAAGTCCGTGTGGTTTTAAGGGTATCTTAAATACTTTTATTGAAGTTCATAGGGTAAATTGTCTGCCAAATGTGGGCCATTTGGGACAATTCAGGCCCTCTTAGGTGCAAATTTGCTTTTTGGCAGCACTGATTCCAGATGTTGATGGGATTTGGGTGGAGCCTTTCAGGGTGTCCATCACTGGTGTGACCTTGGAAGAGTCTAAGGATGGAGAGAGCAGTGTGTCTGTCCTGTCAGGGGGAAAGCAGTGAAAGGGTCATTTATTTTAAAAAATCAATTTTATTTCCAGTAAGACAATCCTTTTTTGACAGTATTCTTAACATTATCACAGGTAGGCCATAATTAGAATAAAGGAGCATTTTATAGAGAGGAGTTTTTTAGGTAAAAATGGGTTGAAGGTCCACAGCTGGTGTTCACCTGTGCAATGGCAATATTTTTACTTGTTCTCAGAGAATTTGAGGATATTCAACATTCAAGACTCTGAAACAGCTGCAGAGATGTGTGGATTTTGAAATTATTCCGAACTTTTGTTTAGAAACAAAGGGTTTGTGTTTTGGTGATGGGGTGCTGGGAAGGAATTCTTCCCTGTGAGAGGCTGGAATGGAATTCCCAGAGCAGCTGTGGCTGCCCCTGCATCCCTGGAAAGGTCCAAGGCCAGGTTGGAGCAGCCTGGGACAGGGGAAGGTGTCCCTGCCATGGCAGAGGTGACACTGGGTGGACTTTAAGGTCCCTCCCAACCCAAACCATTCCATGATTCCTTGATAAATATTTGCACACAACTGCAGTTGGACCAAAATCAGGGCAGCCTCACTCTAAAATCAGCAGCTCTAAAAGCCACCTGCGTGCGAGGCTTCTTTATAAAGTGAATTTGCTCAAAATCACATCCCTTTTCTCCCCATGAAATGAAAGGAATCAGTTGACCCTGATCTAAGAAACATTTTGACCAACCTGGTAACTTTTGACATCGCTGCTTGTAGATGAGATTTAGATTAAAAGGTAAGAATTGAAGGTGGAAAAACCCCACCAGTGCAGGAAAATGACTTTTTTGTCCAGAGTCATGTGCTCATCTTCACCCAGAGCCCCAGACCTCAGCACCTACTCTCATTGCAGACCTGTGAGGAATAAGTTTAATTTAATTCATTTTTCCTTTGATTTGTTGGCTGGCTTGCCACACATGCAGCCCCACGTAACCTTTGCACCCCTCCTTAATAAAAACCCATGCAATCAAGATAAAAGGAAAGGATTTTATAAATACAGCCTCCCACACCCGTTTTATTAATGAACTTCCAGGCAAGTTTACTTAAAACCCCGTATCGATAGGAAATACCATCAATACTCATATACATTTAACCTGTTTGGTATTTCAGAGGTAATGTGCTTAATGGGACTGTTACTATGGTGAGCACCTTGTTTCTAAGTAATATTGTTAATTTTTTTTCGGGAAATGACAATATAGTGACATTTCTGACAGCCTTTATATTAGGGGCACATAAATAAATCCGTCAGAGGGAAAAAATTCTATAATAAAGGTATTTTGCTGCTTCTTGACCTAAGGATGCCCTTTTCTGACCTGTTTCCAAGATGTTTTGCCACATCTCCTGACCAGTTTATTTGCTGACCATTTTATTCTGGGAGAAACAAGGTCTCCCTTAACTGGAAAAACACACTTTTCACTAGAAATTTGCATCCCGCACTCTTCTCAGAATAAAATATGCAAGAACAACATAAATGGCATACTCCTTTTTCTTCCTTTCTTTCTTTTTTCCCCATGAATTGGGCCTTTGATGTTCAAGAGGAGCCAGTATTAAAGGACATCCCTAGAAGGCTGTAGAAATTGTCCCTATTTATGACAAATGTAAAATAGTACAAATCTAGCTGAATGTGATGGTGTCATTAGTTTGTGAATCGCATCCTCGAAAATAACTGTGGAGGAGCCAAATCGGTTTAAAAGAAGATAACAAAATGGTTTAAGCTACTTAGGTTGAATGCCAATTATATTTTAATATTCAACTGAGCATATTTTACTAAGAAAAAAGGCAGCGTCGACGCATGCATAACTCATTGGCAGCGTCGACCAGCTGTGCCACTCTTCTCTTCGAATCACTTTGTGCATTTTAGTAGCATGGTAATTTAGTAGAGAACTACCTGAGTGATGGCATTTTCAATGAGCAGGTAATCTACAGAGAATTTTTATATGGTTATGAGTTCTGTGCTTCAGCCTGGCAACACAAAAATACATCAAGACCAATTACGGTATCAACTTTCAGCGTGATACCCTTGCCACGCAAGTGCATGTATTTCTGCCCCAGGCATTTCAAATTGCATCTAATTTGAAATCTTTGGGGTTTTAATTAAATTTCAGAATATATGGAATTCTTCATTAGTACCTGCTCTGAATAGCAGATTATACTTCTCTCAGTCTCTCGTTAAAGAAGTAGGCTGTGGTAAATAGCATGTTCAAGAACTGATCATTTGTGGTGCCTGGATATTGGGAACAGAAATAGTGAAATGCAAAATAATATCAAAAAGATTATTAGTCCAGTGAGGGACTCTTGATTTGTATTTTAATGGAATTTTACATTTCTCTTAATGATTTGCAAATTGTCCTCTGATTATAAGATGCATTAAGCTTTTCATTTTAATGGAGAGACACAGCCATTAGCAGAAATTTTTTTCTGTCTTCTTTTTAGAGTGCTTCCCTGCAGCAGATAAATATTGAAACCATTAACACCTTTTGATGTACTTTATAGTGCTGCAGCTTGGACCAATACATGAATGAACATCACCCTTTTATATTTTAGCACTTTGCTGGAAGCTCCTGGTCGTCGTTCCGTAGGTGAACAATGACCGCAGCCCTACGTTTCCCTACGTCCTGTTTCCTTATAATTAATGTTCCAAATGTTTCAGGGAACATCATTCATATTTAATGCCAAAAAGAAGTAGTAAAGCCAACAAAAGTCAAGATCTGAAATGCAGATGGAGGGTGCTGTGACCTTAGCTCTGACCATCCTTCCAGGGAGGAGGGTTTGTTAGGGATCCGCGCCGGGCGAGAACACAACCGGCTCCTTTGTTGCAGGCTCCAGAATACACGAGCACTCTTCATTTGTCAATCTGAAAGTCAAATTTCCTCCTTGCTTTCAGCTTAACGTGAACCCTTAATGTTGTATAAACATGTTGTGCCTGTGCTGACTTCATTGGGTTTGGCAGGAGAGCACGGGATGAAGAGCAGCCTCTTTTTTGTGGCGGCTTGCGAAGCGTGAGGAGGATTTTCCTGATGCTGCAGGTTTATGTAAAACAACGGGGCTGTTACATCAGGTAAATGTGTGATTATGAACCTCATCAACTGAGCCAAATCCCTGTAATATTCTTTAGATGCTTTGGAAATTCAATTCATTCTCTAAGAGGTGCAGGAATGAGGTGTTTCCCCAACCCCAGCTGCTTCTCACTCCCCAAATAACCCAAATTTCTGCCTGAGCCTTCGCAGACTCCTCCCCTCCTGGCAGGTTACCTGTGAGAACTTCCTCCAAGCAAGGCACTGATTTTAGGGCTGCCTGTTAATTGAGCAACCTGGAATCTCTGAAATCCCATCAGGGGTCACTGGTAGGACTGCTCCTCTGTTTGCTTCCAGGATATCTGTTTAAATAATTTGGATCTCGGGAATTCCAGTTGCAGTTCATTTGAGCAGCGCTGTGTGATGGCTCTGGGATCAGTGGAGGCTGAGTGACTTCATGGGATCACACTTCACCTCTTCCCAGTTGTTTTGTTGGCTGCTTAAATACATAATCCTTAAAAGAAAAAAGGAAAAAAAAAGCAAGAAATAGCAAAAGCACACCTTAACTTTGAGACTGAAGCCAGAAGATTCTGGGAATTATTTGCTGCTGCTGCAGCATTCTTGGAAGGATGTTGTGAATTAGTGTTTGGAAAGTGCGGTGTACATCTCAGCTCCATCCATTAGGTGTTTATAACTCAATAATAAATTAATACAAATAAAAAAAATCAGTACTTTGATACTGACTTCATTTGTATGCAGTGAGGAAATAGTTCCATTTTATTGCATTTAAGCACTTTAATGAGTATTACTTTTAACGTGCGCATTTACAAAGGAACTTATAGAAAGCTGAAGAATTTGCTGTTCCTTTTTTATCCCAGCGAGGATCTTACACTTTGTTCACGTAGGGGAGCACATTTGCATTGCATGTTTCATATATTAATTTTCTAGGCCAGGTTATCTTTGGCAACAGGATCTTCACAAAGCAACTGAGGGTGCAGATTTCTTGATCCAGAGTCCTTTGGGAGTGGATATTTGGGGCCGTGCCGAAAAATGAAACGGCAAAAACACCTCATCAGTGTAACTCTAAGTGGAATTACAGAGAAAAAGCAATTCTGTGGAAAGCAGGGAAAAATAGAGGAGAGATGCTGTGGCCTCCCAAGCTCCTCTGCTGTCAGCCTTGCTGGAGAACAGTATCAGGATACCTGTGCTGAGTAATCCAGTGGTGACCCAGTGTGCTCAAAGGTTTGCAGAGGATTACTGTTTCCTTTCTCCCAAATAACCTGGCTTGGTGTTGCCCTGTTCCCTGAGTGGATATAAAATAGGTTTGTGGAGGTACTTGGGGGATGCAAGGGATTCCTTCTGGCTGAATGTCTTGGATTGGAAGGGAATTTAAAGATCCTCTAGTTCCAAATCTGTATAACATTCCAAATATGTAGCACATGATGTTGCAGTGTGGGAGAAGAAATATCCCTGTTCTTGGAAGACGATANGTTGGAGCCCTACAATAATGATCAATGATCTTGTAGGACCTATCTATGAACTTTAGAGCCCACGTCTCACTCTTCCTTCATGGTGGTTTTGGATTTTGTTTCCTGAGGTGGGTTTGAGGTTCTCTTTAAGGTTTGTCACTTTACTTCTCCAAATTTGCCCAGTTTGTGCTCAATTTTGCTGCCCAGTTTTCCACTCCCAGGTTTAGCTGATGATCCTGACCAAGACCTCAAACTGAAGACCCTGATCCTGACAAAGACCTCAAAATTAAGTGAGTTGGAAATCTCCGACTCATCCCTATAAATTAAGCTCACTTAATTGATAGGGATGAGTTGGGAATTGTGCTTTATCAAGGTGTGGGAGCATGAATCCTTTACCTACGCCTTGTCTTTTGGATTCATTAACATTGGAGTGACACTTGCAGCATGTCCATAAATCTGGGGAGTTTTCTGCAGACCCTTCCTGCTTGTTCCAGTCTAACCATGACCAGATGGTCCTGCCTTCCCATCAGTGCAATCAGGAAACTGCATCTCCTCTGATTTAATTAGGAACTGTGGGCAGGTTTGGGTGTCTCATTAACAGGACGAGTCAGAAGAGCTGCAGCCTGTGAGGCTGCTTTTCTGCCGAGTTCCAACGATGCAGGTTGAGGTAAATTCAGTTTAATCTTTGTCATCTCCTGTGGAGAAGGAGGGGAGTGACCTCCCCAGGGCTGGCAAAAACAAGAACTCCAAGAAAGGGGGAGGAAAAAGACAGTAGAGTTGGGACCAGGAGGCGCATTCAGTGTGCACCACCAGGGATTTCTGAATTTTGGGTCAGGTGTTGGCCACTGGTGACCTCTTGTCACCCAGGGCCGTGAGGGAGGACAGTCCAAGCTCTGCCTGCAAGGTGCAGCTGATGAGGAGTATTTCAAAGCTGCCCAGGTGAAGTTCTTAGTGAGTCCCAGCTCCCTGACAAAGAGGAATAGAGGCAAGTCCCTCATTTATTTCCATCTCGAATGGGGAAATAGAAATTTAATTTTCTGGCCCAGTCACTTAGAAATTGCAGCTGTGCTGGTGCGTGGTGTCTCTGGAAGGCCCATTCTGTTCCAGAACAGGAGGAAGGGTTGGATAGCAGTAAATAATGATAAAATATGGCCAGTTAAGCCGAGTTTGCAGTGATAAGGCAGTGGTTGAGTTTCTCTGATGTGCAGGTCTCTTGTATTTATGTCTACAGCAGGTTCATATGTGGATTTAAAATGTCCATAAAGTCACTAAAAGGTTATTTTTACGTACTTTGCACACTTTCCTGCTCCCCAAATTGACGTATTTGAAACAAAGCAAAAAATATTTGCTCTTGGAATGAGATTTTGAATGGGAAATGTTATCCTGGAGAAGATTTCTGTCGCTGATCATTCACCCTGGAGTTAAGGCATTGTAGAAATACCAACAGATCCTTGTTGGTGCCCCAGATTTGAGTTGCAGAGTTGGTTCTGCAGATTTGGGATCTGTGTCTCAGTCTCTGCCTCCTCTCCTAAACCTCTCCATGCTCCCTGCAGTGCCCAGGTAGCAGTTAAGACATCCCCAGAACAAAACTCTGAGTGTTTTGCTGATTTTAAGCCACTCATGTTCATATGGGGAATGATTTATGGGAGTCTTGCTATCCCAGAGCCTGCTGGGAAGAACTTCTCCATGAGGTGCTGCCGGGAAGCTAAAAATACATAAAACCTGAATTTTCTGTTAAAATAACAGTATTAAATAATTAGTGATTTTCACCATGGCACTCCCTACTTCTAAAGCAATGTTTTAATGCTTAAAATATACTAAATCGTTGCTTTTTATTGGCCAGGTGTTGGCTTTGGCATCGATGGCACAGTGCAGGCTACCATTT
>VYZR01067980.1:3684-18327 GCA_013400675.1 Oxylabes madagascariensis
CTGCCTCTTTTAACACTACTGTCTCCTTCCTTTAGAGCATTTAAACATATTTGGAATTTTAAATATACTACAAAGTGCTGTTTCTGAGTGCAGACCATTGATTATTTGCAGCTTAAATAGCAGTACATTGCACATGGGAGTTAGGTCATTACTCAAGCAGCTTTGTGCATGTAAATGCCAGCCAGGATACTCTTATCATATATTTCTGGGCAGTCCTGTGGTGGAGTGGTCAGTGATCAGGTAGCTGATGTTTTTTCAAAACAAAGAAGAGAAGACTTGTGTGATTCCACAGCAGTTGTCAGTCTTTCTGTTTGTAAACTGGAAACTGTTACTGTCAGTTTCAGTGAGGCTCATAAAATCATGTAGAATGGAAAAGACATTCAAGATCATTAGTCCAACCATTAACCCAGAACTGACAGGTCCACCAGTAAATCTTGTTCCTAAGTGCCACATCTACATGTTTTTTTAGCTCTTCCAAGGACACTGATTCCACCACTTCCTGGGCAGATTGTTCCAATGCTTGACAAAATATTCAGATTGAGGTATTAGACCTTTCCAAAGAACATCACGGTGATAGCCAAGCTAAAACATAAAACAGTATTTTCTTTTTCATTTGCATCACCATTAATATATTTAGTAATCCTTAATTTAAAGATGTACATGGCTATGAACTAATGTGATTAGCATTTTAGTAAGTTAACTCTAGTCATTAAGCTTACCTATCTTCTTAGTTCAGCTTAGCATATCTCCAACTTATCTTGAAAATCAAGATACGTTTTGTATTGGTATGTCTCAACCTTTCTTTCTCAGTAACATGTAGAGCAGTGTGGTGTCAGGTGAATCCAGAAATCAGAGGTACATCTGTACTGCATGTTGTTGTATCTCTGCTCTTTTTGGACAAGTATAGGAATTTATTTGTGTCGTGTTTCAGTGTAAAGTCAGAACTCAATATTCATTGGAAAAGGGAAAGAGCTGCACTGATTGGAGAAGCCGTGGATGCTTTATTGCTGATCTTGTTTATAATTCTCCTTTGTAAATAGGTTTCTGTTTTCAAGATAGCTTTTTAGTGTTACTTTCATGCGGCATGNCGTAAGTTACTTGTGCTGAGATTTTGTTTGTCATTCTACCATTACGGTTCCCTTCTGCTTTTTTAGTCAAGACATTAGAGCCTGAATGTGCTGAAGTTGTTACTCTCATGTCTAAATAGTGAAAGAAATGTCATAAACACTGCCAAAACTTGTAATGTAGAAGTTGTGTCAGAATATAAAAGCTTAAATCTGCTGCTGAAATTAATTCTTTTAGATTGATAAACATTAGAAACTTAACGCTGACACTACTAACAGTGAAGCTTTTGTTTACTGAAAATTCTGTTACTTTTTGAAGTTACTAAAAACTGGAAATTCAATTGTTACTTTTGTTGCACAGCTGTCACAAGCGCAGTATGTATAGTGAAGTACATTGTTAAATGCATCTGCATGTTGTATTGTAAATCTAGCTCAGGAAACAAAATAATAAAATTCATACACAATTTTTGGACTTGTTGCTGATTTTTTTCCACAGAATTTCTGCTCTCTATCTAAAAGCACCATTATCTTTTATGCTTTGAATTAAAGAAGAAACTTTCCTTCCTTCTTATGAAATTAAGTTAAGCTTGGATGTTGCTGTCACTGATGAAAGTCACATGTTATTTAGTTCCTTCATTTCTGTTAAGGACTTACTTATTTCAAGCTGGGACCAGTGGGACTTGCTATGCCTCTGGTGTACTCAATTGTGAATTTTAAAAAGCTTAAATCCCATAGAGAGAGGTTAGAAATGTTTTATCTAGCAGTAATTGAATACCTTTCTTCAGGATTTTATTTCCTTATATGTAAAAGAAAATGGCAATTTTATTTCTTCCAGCTGGATTTAAAAAGGAAGTAGTGTTTTCAAGCATTTTTAGCAGCACATTATTCCTGGTCTTTGCACATCTAAAAAGGTGGCATAGAAAGGTATCCACTGGAATGTCTTACTTGTTAGGACCACAGAGGATATTCCCTATCAACCAGTATGTTGTAATGTCAGTTTTATTCTAGAGCAGAGTAGGCATTTTGGTGATGTTCTTATCTCTAAGCCAGCAGTTTGTTACACCAATACAGAGTGCCAAGACTTCTGCACTCAGTTCTGTACTGGCAAAAGATGTTAGAAAGCTTTTTCTTCCTATTCTCAGACCTGTGAGCGCAAAAAATGTGATCCAGAACATGAGGACAAACAGGCATGGTGCTTCCCTCTGTTGCCTATCGGAGCCTACAAAGCAAGTACTTTGTCCTCTTTAGCAGTGAGGAGGCACAAACTGTACTCATTAGTGTGCTGAGTAGGCTTTTGCAAAAGAGTAGAACATGGTTGTCTTGTTTACCTGTGTCCTGACATAGAGCTCCTGTTACACTTTCTACTTGGGCAAAATACTAAGGAAGCTCCAGGGCAGCATGTCCTTATTTGCAAGGTTGTTCACATGATATTTCATTTATAGGAAGTAATTATCTCACTTCTCAAAGCCATACTGTTCATATGCATATCCAGAAGTTTCAAACACATAAGACTTTCAATTAAAGTTCAGAAGTATGAAGTAAAGGATGCATTCCTGACAGCAGCTATCAAGTGAGTCTGACTTCAGTTGTAAATAAAATAATAGACGTACCCTGCATTGCTTGATTAGCATTGCTTGATTAGCGTTGGGCAGCTTTTAAAAGCAAAAGATCAGAGGAAAGAGAAATTACTTAGGAACAATTACCAGTTGCCATTCTGTGTTTTCTCTTAGATGCTTCTATCTTTATTGTCACATAGATGGAGGAGGCCTTTGACAGCTGGAGAAGAGCCAAAAGACTGTCTAAAGAAATGAATCTTGGCCAGTTTTACTCAGGTATCAAGATAATGACATGTGTCCTCTTAGACCTTATGTCTTACCAAATGAGGAAGGAGAAGATGATTGGGAGTTACCAGCACAGGCTGACAGAGTGAATAATGCTTCATCCACCTCATTATATTTTGTGATAAAATGACTGGATTTGAAGACATGGAGAATGGGATGTAACATGCTGACTTCAGCAAGGCTGTCTTCAGCACCCTCCCACAATCTCCCTGTAGCCAAGCTGGTATTAGGGTGGGGGGGTGTGCCCCACAAGAGTGATATGTACCTGGTTGGGTGTTTCAGCTTAGATGTGATGTCATATATGACTGGAGGTTGGTGGCCCGTGGGATCCCAAAGGGTCTCCCCTGGGGTTTGTCTCGTGCAATGTCTCTGTCGATGACTTGAGAAAGTGACAAGGCCTTCAGATGGTGCCAAATCAGAGATCACTGTTCAACATGCACAAGGGCAGGGCAGCTGTCCATAGGGACGGGGCAGGTGGGAGGAAGGGATGGGTTCCCCATGTCCTTGGGGCAGCAAAAAAGGGCAACCCTCCCCTGGGCAGGCAGAGCTCTGGAAGCCATGCCTGTGAGACCGTGGGCAACTCTGGGGAGAAGGCCCTGGGTCCTGGTGAGCTGGGCAGAACCTGAAGGGGTGGAGATAAGGAAAGCTTATGGCCCAGGAGGACAGCTGGGCAGTGGGGATTTGCTCAGAGAGGTGATGCTGTTTCTCTACCTGGAGGGTTTCCAGGCTCCACAAGATAACATCCTGAACCGTGGTCTGACTGCAGGGCTGAGCCTGCTCTGAGCAAGAATAGGAATGGTGACCCTCTGAGGTCCTTACCAGCACAAAGTGTCCTGTGGTGCTAAGGTCTGGCAGGCAGGCTGCAGCCCTTGTTCCTTTGGCCAGAGAAAACAGGTGGGCAGTGACCTCGGGAGAGTGAGGGTCCAACCCCCTGTTTAGACCAGGCCAACTCCTGTCAACGTTGCTCGTAGAATTATCTGGTGTGTTCTGACCAGAACTTCATTCCAACAGTTTGAGGTGGCCCTGGATTCACCAGTAAAACTGGAGGTATGCTAGTACATAAATCCTAAAAAGAAAAGTATAGGTATCAGGAATACTTTATCTATAGGGCTTAGTGCACATGTTAAAATTAATGGCAGCATGTTTTCTAATTGAAAGATGGGGGTTAATCAGGACTTTTTATAGAAACCTCTCTATAGCAAGGAAACAAAGACCTAAGATAGTGAAATGTACACATCTAAACAAGAGTGAGTAAATAAAGTCAAGATATTTTTGGATGAATTTCAAAGTAAAAGTGTGATTCTCAAAGGCAAACATCTGAAGCTTCATCCCTAATCTGTATCTAACAAAAAGCCAAAATGTTTGAAAATGTACAACAGCCAAAAGCTAATGGATGAAACTTTGAGTTCAATGCCAGTCTCTTCCATTTATATAATGGTCTCATTATAGTACAAGAGAGTATCTTACAACTTCAATTAAATATGAGTAATGGACAGACTTTCTGTTTTCAGTAGAAGCAGGAATGTAAGAAACTAGAGGTCAGGGAATACTGAAATTTAGTATTGCAGCCTAAATATTTTGCCAAAGTGTTCAATATGTAGCTGACTGATGAAACTGCAGTTTTGGCCTTCAACATTCATCCACAGAAATGCAAAGCAGTTTGTCCTTGCTGAGATTTCTGTCTGTCTTGGGCTGTGTCTTAACTGGAGATAAATCCTTTGGCACTTCATTGTATTCTCTGCCCTGCCTCTGTTACAGCAGTATTTAAAAATAGTTTCTGATAACCTAGCATCTGGAGGAAGGACCTTCTGGCATTTGGGGTTTTTTTAGTAGCCAAAGGCAGCTCCACAGACAAAACAGAGAGCACAAGGGACCTGGATAATAAGTAATGACTAATTAACTTCATACCAGTTTTTGGCAGAGAACTGGGTGCTGGCAGGCCAAAGAACATTTTGGATTCAGCATCATAACTGCCAAAGTCTGACAGTTCCCCTTCAGGTTGGAGACTGGAGAGGTAGCTGATGCAAACATGATTAACATGTTTTTGAATAATGATCACACTAGAAGGAAATGTGTAGGACAGCTAAGTTCTTGGTGATCTAGCCAATCAGATATACCAGCTTGTAATTAAATAACAATGCAAGGTATTAGGCTTAACTGTGACACTGTTAATTTATGTTTGAAGTCCAGTGAAACCTATAAGCATGCAACTGCCATCAAATTACATTTTTGTTAGCATGGAGGTGCAAAGGTGCAAAGTGATTTCCACCCACACCACATCTCATGGACACCGTCCAGATGATAGGTTGTCCAAGGAGGGTCCCTTTAGCATCCCAGTGGGCAGAGGCACGCAGGTCAGCATCACTATGTGCGGATATTCATGCTGCTGTTGCTAGGGGATTCATCTTCCTTTTTTCTGTACCTGACTTCGTACTTTACTCCTCATTTTTTCTTATAATGAGTTGACATTATTGCCATCTTCACATCTTACTCCACCAAACTCCTCTCATCACCCCATACCTGATTATTTTTTGTCTTTGGTCCTAGTTTTGCTACCTCCACACACAAATGTGGTATTTCTGATGCTGTCACTTAGGCAACACTGGGCATATGTGGCTTTTCGGCCATATTGAACCTATGTAACTTTATTGATAGTAAAGATCAGTGTGAGGGACTTTGCACTCAAAGCTCTCCTGCCCTTGTTCACTTCAGACTGGTTGGACTTACTCCTAGATGTAACTGCTTGACTTTATGCTCCATGCCCTTGGCTAGTCATAGTGAGCATGAGCAAGCTGTCCCTTTACACACCAACAGTTTACATACCAGAAAGGCAGAGTAACTTGTTTTTCACACATCTGCTGTGGTCTGTCACAGGTCTCCCGTGGGACCTTGGCTGCTGTGGGGCCACATGTCCCACAGGACCTTTGGTGTGCCAAGGCCCAGACAGTTGTAAGCTGCAAAATGTGCAGGAGCTTTCAGTGCTAGGACATCCAGGGTGGGGAAACATAGTCATTAACAAGCTTCCTTATAGGACAAGAGCATGAGGTAGCAGCACAGCACTTCACAAACAAGATTTGGGTTATGGTTCAGGGAGTTGCATGATTCCACCATGTCTTAATTGCAGTGCACTCATGGGTGTTTGACTTCCTGTGACTCCATCAAATAAAGTTACTTTTTGATGCCAGCTAATAGTGGCCATGGTAGCTCTATAAAGTGTGAATTGTACTTTAGACCTTTTCACTTTCTCTCAAGTTCTCCACAAAAAAACAGCTATATTTCTGAACACTTTTTAGGATTGTTGCAGCATGACTGAGCATTGGACTGAACTGTATTTATAGCTAGCTGTATTTCAGGCAAGATTTTCACACAGATATAAAACATATAAAGTGTAAACTGTGAAGATGGGACAAAAATAAAATAAAACATTCTGGTCACCTTTCTGATAATGCATTTAAGAAAAAAAAAATTAACATTAAAAAACATTCTTACTAACAGGCTACATTAACTTTCATCATGTCTCTTTACAAACTAACCACTGAATTTTCATTCACATCTTTCCATACAGCGATAGATTTCTTTGTCCATTTAAGAGCAAACCTACTACACTGTCACATGTGAAAATAAATGTCTGTTTGATTCTTCTCATGGATTGGTGACAATGTGATGTCTTTAATTAGTTCCAGAGAAGTGTCAGCTTGTAAATGTGCTTATTACCAATAAAAGGTAACCAAATCTATGACATCACACATTAATGTATCTATTTTTTTAAATTATGGAGTTTTCCTAATAGTGAATGTGAATTATGAATAATATGAATTTTATGCATACATGCAAATTATACAGTGTTTGAGTGGAGAGTTATGTTGGTGGAGGCTGCATTTAATGTTCCAGGTTTCTTAAATGTGGCTTTTTTGTGGCTTTCTCTGCTGGTAATTTTTTCTGGGAATGTAAATTCATGAACTGGATACAAAACTGTCCCTTGGTTTTATTAATTTCTCATGTAATGTCACATACTACAAAAACAATTCATTGGGATAAATGCCAAAAGATATGTGTTTTGTATCAACACAAAAGCTAATATTTGGAAACTGCAGGAATTTTGAGGCAGGAGTCGAACAGCTAAGAGCTACCAGAGTGATGCTGAAGCCACAGGCTGCAACCACAGAGAAACCTGAGAGTAACAGGTTTGAAACAGTTTCAGCCCCATTTCTGAAAGCTGCGGTTGCCCTCTGTGGGAAGAGGCAGGGCAGGTGCTCCTGCCTGGTGGTCTCAGCTGTTTGCTGAGCTTCCCAGGCCTGCTCTGATTTTTCAGACACTATGAAAGATTATTAAATGAGCTTAAAAAAAAAATAATAATGCTGGAGTCTGGTGGAGAGGGAGAGAGATAAGTTATTTTGGAGGAGAATGAAGAGAGGATCCAAGAGGCATCAGTTTGATGCTCTGAGTCCCAGACTGAATGTGGCTTACCCAAGGAAAAGGAGCAGCTTGAGAACTCCAGTCACCTCCCACCAGTCCCTGTTATTCAAATTCGACCTTTTACCTTTACAGATCAGTAAGAGAGAGGTTTTTACTATAAAGAGAGAAATCTCACCACAGCCTTAAAACAGTTTAAAGGGGAAAGAATTAAGAATTTTTCACTTGAGACCATTTGTCTGAACTCCAAAGAGCCTAACTGTGCAGAGATTGAAAATATTTTTGCTTTTAAACCCAAACAGAGCTACTACTTTCTTTCAAAACAAGCCAGTGTTATTCTGTTGTGCAAGGAAAGATCAATTCTTTGGATTGTGAAAAGAAGGCTTTTAGATAACTTGGGTTACAGGGGTCACAAAGCTATCCTCTGCCCTGCTCAGTGCACAGAGAACTCCTGTCTATCTGCAGGCAGCTGCTGGAAACAGCTTTGGTGCAGTCGGTGGCGCCTGTGACTGAACCAATCAAGGAGCAGCCAGTGGGATTTCAAATGTTCTCTGTTTGCAAAGAATGCACAGAATATTTTGAGGAAGAAGCTGAGAAGAACAGCCCAATGACACAGCAAAAACAAACTGAATGCTTATGACTGTGCTGAAAGGGTAGCATTTACTCCAGCGCAAACAAAGGATTTGGGTGAAAGGAGGAGGACTTGGAATAGTTAGGCTCTTCCCAAGAGGGGAGGAAAGAAATCCATCCATGCAGGTCAGGGAAACTGAGTCAAGCCTTCTTAAAAGGAAAGAAAGGGGAACAAAAGGGTGCTGGCAAGGGCAGAGCAGCAAGAGACCATCAGTGGTGTGCTGGGGAGCCCAGTGGGCAAGGGGTACAAAGGGAGACTGTCAAAGCTGTGTGTGACAACCACAGCACTGAGATGAAATCCAGCATAAGCACTCACAGGACACAGCCTCAGTGTCTGTGTATCATCACTCAAATGCGTGCCTTTTGTTTTGCTACATCGTTGTTAGCACTTGGTGAAATGCTGTGGGGGTGCTTTCACAGAGCAAAATAATTGGTGCTGAGGACCTGAAATCCATGTACATGTTTCAGCAGTACAGTGCTTCAAACAAGCTTTAGTTCCATCCCATACCTTGACTGCCCACTGGCTGGAGTACCTCTTCCCATGCAGTTTGATGGGATGCAATCCAGTTTATGCAGATGATTAGGTGAGGTAAACCACAGTGAAGAAAGATGATGATCAGGTGAATGATTTTAGGAGAGCATTCCTGGTGTGAACTGAAACACTACTACACATGTAATCTCTGACCAAGTTGCTGATCACAACGGGTAGGAGTGTTTAAATTAAAGTAGTGGGAAGAAGGATAACAGAAAGGAGAAAATGTGAAAAGAAAAGGAGGGAAACAAAAGGGTTAATTATCAAGAAATTTCTAAAATAAGAGGACAAAAGGACGACCTATGGAACTTTACCTTCAAAGGTAGCATGGCATGGAGCAGAAATAAATCTGCTTCAAGATCAATGTCTCATTGATCTGATTGAAAAATTGTTTGGTTTTATCACAAATGCATTTGAATATTCAGCACTAAAAAAAAAAATCTGAATGATGGAAACCAAATAGATATTAGAATGACCATATTTATGTGCTTTTATTTTTGTCACCATACCTGGTCTGCATTACCGTACTGTTCTTTCTTCTTGTAGATAACTGTTGAAATGCATTTATCCAATTCCTTCCTCCTTTCTCCTCCCGTTTTTATTTTTAGCAAAAAATTCAAGCAGCATGCATCAGCCAAAGCAAGAAGGAACATGCCTCAGCAAATATTTCAGTACATGCTTTATTATAAGGTGAATTTTTTTAAACTATTATAATACACTGAAATGTCTGTAAGGACATGTCACCTCTTCAGAGGGAGTTGAAGTGGACTGAAATATATATATTGATATCAGCCATGGGATGAAGTTGTGGAACAACTTAGCATGTTTTAAGTTTTTCACCATTTGTTTGAAAGAGTATACAGAAAGGAAATTTTTACTATGTTCATTGTCATAGGTTCCTGTGTTTCCAGTGTAGCCCAATTTAATTCCCTTATATTTTTCACAAGGTTCCTTTCCCAGGGCTTTTTGTGTTGCAGCATCTCCAATTATTAGAAGTTTGGCTTCTCATTAACTCCTACAGTACAGAGAAGCAAGGCATCTTGAAGCCATCTCAGACTTGCTTGTGGGCAGAAATTGTGGAATGCTGACTAGATGAATGCATGCCAGATCCTGCCAACGGCTGGGGAAAAATAAAGCCATTATTTAAAACAGCATTGTTACTGTCGTGGTTTGAGCAGGAAGTGAGTTTTCAGGAAGTTACAGAGTACATCTACGTGAACTTCCAGGGGTTAAATATCGGAAACTCCCAGGGAACCTCCCTTTTCTGTCCGGGCAGCTGAACAGGTAACAGGGCCGGTCCCACTCCGCCGTGTGGCCCCTGGGCCTGGCGGCCCGGCCGGCCCTGCCGCCCCTGCTGGGGAGGGCCGGCCCGGGACCGGTCGTGCCCTCCCCACCTGCCTACATCGATTGCCAGCAAAGCAGAAAGACAGGCTGCAGTTCAACATCCAGCCAACTTTTCCAGCCTAACCCCCGAGCCAGCTGGTGTTAGGGGAGTCCAGGGGTCCCCGGGAGTCCCTGGGAGCAGCCCAGTTCGAGGCCCACCCTGTTGAGACCTAGAGGGTGGGCAGGTGGCATTTATAAGTATTTTTTAATGATTCCTGACTGCGCTGGACGCTCGGAGCTCCGACTTCCAGCTCTCTCCCCAGCTCGGCCTTGAAAAACTGACAATGATAAACCGCAGCAGCCAGCTGAGGAAGAGAGCAGACCTGGGCAGATTTAACTCTTTCCTAGCAAAATGAAGCTTTCAAAACTCCAGCTTTTTTTCCCTGAGAGAGAGAAAAGGACAGAATGATTTAAAACATAGAACGACAGCATGATGCAAAGTCAGTGAAAGAACTGATGTGATTCTTAGAAGAAGGGATTTGAGGCAGTGGACATTTCTGGACTTCTCTAGATGTAAACCATGGAGAAAATGGACCTGTTTTGTAAAAGCTGTTTGGGGGAATGCTGGTTCTAGTCAAGGATGGTGGACTGTTGTACTTGAGATTTCATTGAGAATGTTGTAATAGTGAGTCCCCCGCTCCTGGGATAAAAGGAGGTCTCTTGGATGGAGACGATTTCAGAGATAGAAGAAGAGAATCTTTGTTGTAAACTAGAGGAGGCATTCTTAAACGTTACCCCAAATGTGCTGAGGGGCCCATGGGTAGTCGTGGGAAAGGCTGCTGATGGGTGGGATGGCACAATCTGCAAGATTCCGGGCGGTTGCAGATTTGTGACACTGGGAGCCACCAGACCCTTTTTTTTTGGTGGCAAATGTCTCCATGGGACACTGGAGAGACTGCGCTCCCAAAGTGATGAAAGATTATGTTTAAATGGTGAAACTGACTGAAAGTCATGGTTTGTCTCTCTGTGTTGGTTGTGGGAAAGTGAACAGTTGCTGGGAGAAGAAGAGGGGTTTTGAAGTTTCAATTTTTCTTTTTTTTTTTTTTTTTTTCCTTTCATTCTTTTAGTGTGTGTGTTAATAAAACTTATCTGTTCAAACTTAAGTTGGGCCTGTTTTGCCTTTTCTCTCCTAATTCCATCTCACAGCAGTAAAGACACTCAATTTGGCAAACAAGATTTAGCGAACGTGAAACCACAACATACAACTGGTGTTTCCGCCCGGTTTCGAATCAAACCAGAACAGTTACTTTTCCAACAAGACCAAGACCCATATAGTTCTTATAGTGTTTGAGACTGTGTTAAGCAATGCAGATTTTGCTAACTAAGGACAGACTTCGCAAACAGGATATTTTTAGTGTTTCATATTTGAAATTTTCTTGACTCTGGGCAGGGGGCGGCTGTAGGTGAGGGGAAAAAAAAAAAACAACTAGGGGCAAGATCTATGTGTTTCCCTGATTTTTGAGGCAGAACAGAGCTAAATGTCATCTACCACAAGCTGGAAGGGGCTAGTATAACCACAAGTTGCTTATATTGTGGCAGCATCGCAGGGTTTTAGCTTCATCTGCTGTACACACCTGGAACAAACAGCTCCAGTGATTGTACAGTCATCTGAATAGTGTGAGGTTTAGACAGCTTTTTAATTCTCAGTGTTGTTAACTTTACTTCTCTTGCTAAGAAACTACTCCGATGAGTACAAATGACTTTACTGATAGGCAGCTGCAGAGATAAAAGGTGATGAAGTTTATACCTCATTAATCAGTACTAAGTGATTGTGGTAAGCAACTTGAAGCCAGCTAGAAATGGTCCAGAGGCATTATTCAAGGTCTGATAGGTTTTAGTATTGGTTTGCTTTATCAAGCAATTTCTCTGAAGGAGACATCATATTTGCTGCTAAATTTGGGGGAGACTGTATGCTAACTATTATGGGTTAAAGGGTGGCAGAAAAAATTCATGAAAGTAGAAAATATTACTAAGCAAAACAGCTAGGTTTTGCCCCAAGCAGAGACATGTCCCAGAGTCAATTTGTACCAAGTTTATGGCTTGTCAGTAAGAAAGCTAGACTTTGCTCTGTAATATATGTCTGCAATATCTCACAGCCTAGGTGATGGAGATACTCATGATCAGTTTCTGACAAGATTGCTCATTTGGACACCCCAAACCAGCAATGAACTACAGTTGTGTTTCCACAATGCTGATCTTTAGTCAGTTAGGGAAGGCACAAAACCCTAGCCCACAGCCTAAGTCTTTCCCTGTTCTTCTCTCCTGCATTTTAGTCTCTCAGTCATGCACAGGGCTTTCCTTGCTGGCTGTGCAGCAAAACTGCTCACTCAGACACTCTTGAATCTTCCTGATGGGAGATGGCATGTATATTTCTGATGGCAAGCTTCTCTGCTCCCTTTTCTGGACCTAATTGTTTCCAGGAGAAAGGGAAGAGGAAATGGAGGCAGAAGTGGAAGCAGAAAGTAAAGGAGAAAGTTATGAAAGCTTTTACTAATTACCTTCCTGGAAATCTGCCATATGACTAGTTTTCAATAAGGTACTTAGAAGGAGTGAGATAAGAACTGTAAATCATTTGTAACAGTTTTTGTAAAACAACTACAAAAAAAAAAAAAAAACGGAGAGAGAAAAGAAAAAAATAAAACCCCTAAATAATAACCCAAATGCAACAGATTTCTGATTTTTTTAATGATTCAGTTGCATAAATACTGCCTTATTTGAGATTATTTTGTTTGCCCATCATTGTCTATAGAGGAAGTGCTGAAATGTGAAAGTTGTAATGGAATTACCTTCTTATATGCTTTTTACTGTTTCATTTCAAAGCTTGCAAGGACGTTCTTTACATAATTTGTCATTTGCTATATGCAAAGTGTGTTACATCCTATTTAAATGGCAGTCTCACTTGCTAAAGAGACAAACTGACAAACTAAAATTTCTCTCTTCTTTAATCTCATGCATTCTGAATTCTTGCATGTTTTTGCATGCATCATACCCTTGGATTCCATTCATAACCAATGATCACAGAACTAGCTGGAGTGGAGCAATTCTGATGGAATCATTTCCCACTTCAAGTAATTCATGAAAGTTATTTAGTGACTATTCAATCAGAAACACCCCAGAATTACACAGATCTGGAAAAATATGCAAGGAAAAATTTCTCTGTGATGTAACTCAAGAGTAATTCCAATATTTTCAAACAAGGAATCAGCTCTTTCCTTGGTTTCTCCTTCCCTGTAGGAGTTGAAGATGGGGTTTTGCAGTCCTGATCCTGGTTTGTTGAATGGACATCCCTTTCAGGGTGGTCCAGGTATCTCTTTTGGCTCTTTACTTTGTAGATACCGTAAAGAATGTTTTGACATGAGCTAGCCTGTGTCAAGATCTTCACTGGACAAGAAGACCTTACTGAATGCATAGTTTGAGTGGATTAAAAAAATACATCTCTTTGAATGTAGCAGGTTGAGGTAGGCTCAGGGAACCATGCCTAAATCTGAAAATTATGATGGAACTTGGAGGCCAAAACCACTGGTCCCATACTGGAATCTAAAACTGTGAGATTATAGTCCATGACAACAGGAACAGAAACATCTTGCATTTGTTTACTAAAAACACAATCTAAGTATGTGTGATTAAAAATGTATGGGGAATTTAAACACAAGGACAATTCAGACTGATGTTTTTTCTCTTCAATTTCAAATCTTTTTTCTAGAGTATAAAGTCTGATTCAGAGACCACTGAGAGCTTCTAGTGACAGAAAGAACTGTCTTTTTGTGTCATCTACCTAAGGATAGAAGGAATTAAAGCGTTTTTGCAACCTCTATCTTACTGTATAGGTATTGCACTATCAGCAAGGAGAGAATAGTGTGGACAGAGATTTTTCAGGTGAAGTGCAAAAGGGCACTGGAAACCAAAATTTGAGTTTTATTCTTCACTTTTCTTTTATGTTCAATAAAAGAATTTGATGTGGTCCTTCCCATTAGACTGTTGTAAAAGGTATTTTAGCCATCTGGATATCCAACAGTGATTAGTTTATGTAGTCTGGAAATGCATTTACATAAATATTCAAAACACAGTCATCCTGAAAACAAATGAAAGTGTCTGAACATGGCTTCATGCTCAGGCTGTAGAATCCCACTGGAGTTACACCGAGATTTCTGCATGTAGACAGGACCCACTAATGCACATTTTATTTCATTTATTTGAATCCTCTGCTTTTCACTAGAGAATTATATTTCCTGGGCAAATTGTACCACTGCAGATAATCTACAGGAATATTTAGACTACTTCTGTATTTTGAAATACATTCTGCACACCCTTCCATTAGTCTTAATGGAACCATACAGACCAGCTGTAATGTACTATTTTATCTTATGATGAATTAGTTTGCATTTCCACAGCTCAGGGAGGTGACAAGATGTGCTGCTACCTGCTCTTTAATGAGTAAGTGCAATTTTTCCAGTGGTCAAGAAATCTGTGCTCTAAGAGATGGAACTCCTACTGAAGCTAGCATCTTAATTTTAAAAAAGGAAGTAATGATTTAAGATAAGATTTTAGACTATGAATCTGCCTCTATTATCAAGTGAGTCTTTAGTGTTGTTTGAAGGAGGCAGTTACCTTGAAAAATGTTAGCCTTGTGGCTGAACTGTGTTTTGAAGTTGCATTTACATGAATCCTTTAGTTTATGAAGAATATCTTGTATACTTTTAAAGGCAGTACTGAGCCCTTGCCTTTCCTTCAATTGCTGTGATTGGAATAGCATTGCAAGACTTGCAGGACTGATGTGATA
>VYZR01068002.1:0-13868 GCA_013400675.1 Oxylabes madagascariensis
CTGGGGTTCACAGATCTATGCATTAAAGGAATTACTCTTCTCGCGTCTAACAAAGCATTCCCCCCCACCTTGCACCCATTATTCTGTCATTTTCAAATAGAGAATTCCTCTGTGTAATGTATCTTTTAAGAAAAGAAAAAATAGTGAGAGCCATTGATATGAGTTGATGTCATCTAACCTTCCTGGGCAAGGTGATAGTAGAATTAAAGGAGAAAATCCTCTATTGGAGGTGTAGGTGTGGTGAAACTGCACCTTCAGGTTCTGGTAAATCTCTAGGAACTGTATCAATCTAATTTCTTGAAAGCAGATAGATGACAACAGGCCCTAGGGCAGTAGTATCTGCTTAAGCAGCTAAGTGGGCAGTAGCTAAGTGGGATGTTTCAGCTGGATGCAGTTTCTGTGCTGAGGGATCTCAGACAGCTCTGTAGCTGTTGTTAGAGCACAGCTCATCGGGCCCAAATATTTACTGTATAATTTAATACAAACAACATTAGCTAATGCGTCTGCCCCCCTATAGAAAGTCTGTCCTTTCAATCTGCTCCTGCCAGTTTCTCGAAGTTCTTGACCTTTCTGTGTCCCCTCGTGCACCTTGAATGAGATCAATGAGCTCCAAGGCTGGCTCTAGTGGGGTGGCTCATTCCAGAGCTGCCCTCTGAAGCCACAAGGAAATCCTGCTGAGTAAGGAGAGTTTCTGTTAATGTGTGGTTGAGTCAGGATAAGACCAGCTAATAAAGATAAGGTTCCCAACAAGTGGCATGGGACAATGAGCAGGGAAATGGAGTATGGAAAACTGTGATTAATCATGACCCCTGGCTGCATTGTTTAGAGGAAAAACCTTGCTGAAGAGGATGCTTGGACATCTTACTGAAGGGGAGGGAAAGCAGGAGGAATCCAGGGAAAAAAGTAGGAAGCAGGAAAGTGATTGTTCTTCTGTGACCATGAAGGCAGCGCTCTGACCATGGGGAAGGCTGTCTAAGAGTAGTTTAGTCCTACTGCCCTCATAGCTGAAAAGCCAGAGGGAATTCAGTTGCACTCTATGGGTTGTTCTGGTTTTTAATGCATGGAGAAGGGGTCATTCCTGCTTGCTCTCTGGGGACTTTAGTGGAACACCCTGCCCTGGAAGTACCAGTTGGGCAGCAGGATGTGGGACAGTGGGGCAGGGCTGTGTGTCCCCATCAGTCAGGGGAGGGGCAAGACAGCACATGGCAACTCCCTCACATTTGGTGTTTTTTAACTCAGCACTGTCAGCACTGCCAAGATCATTTATGCTGCATACGCACCTTGCTGTATCACTGCTTTGCTTTTTTTCACCTTTGATTTTGAGGTGTAAATTCATCTATGGGCCAAATCCCTCACTCTCTGACCTATGAACATTTAGTCTTTTTCCCTTTCAGAGTAGTATTTTAAAATTGCAAGATTTGTTAAGTATATGCCAAAAGGTAAGCTTGCTCTTAGGTGCTTCTGGGCAGGGAGCAATTTTAAAGCCAATAAATGAGGGCAGTTTTGTAGACTTGCATTTTTTTTCTGAGTATGCCACTGTGTGTCAGGCTTCAGCTTTGCTATGTGTTTGCCAGAAAAAAAAAGCCGCTGACTGGCACTGCAGCCCTGGTAAAGAGCTGGGGAATAAGGGTGGGAAGGGACTTAAAAATTATATTGGTGCCTTAAACCTGCAGTCACTCTTTTTGAATAGCAGTTACAACAGAGACCATTTGGGCATAACTATTTTTTCCCCACCCTGTACATCGGTCTTGCAACCTGAATGGTGATGGGTTTAAGAAGCTCTTAGCCTGGGGTCATATTTGAAGGACTGATCCAGTGTTGAACAAGCATGAGTGTTAATTAAGAAATGGTTACCTGCATAATTCAGGGAGAACATGATTGAAAAGAAATGCTGATTTTTCTTGTCTGTCAGCTTGATCCTTGACTTGCTTAGGTGTTGGTGACCATGTTTCAGTAGTATCAAATTAATATAAATTCTGCAAGGCATGGAAATCAGGCAGTTCTAGCTGGCATCAAGAAATAGATGATAAAACCTGATAAGCTCCAAGTAGCAGAGTAGTATGTAATTTTATGTTTGGCATGTTGGATTCTTTTTAAAAATTATTAATGCTGTGGCTGTGAAAATGAGTTAAGAACTTCAGTGTGCAGGATGCTGAGGAGATACCAGTTTTGGCTCTACAGAGAACTGGAATGAGGTTCACTGAGTATTGCAGGAAGAGTCTGTTTAAAACAGGCCAGCAGGAGCTGTTCATTTAAAAAAACCTGCCCCATGCCTGTGTCCTTAGATTCTTTTACAATTGCTTAGGTAAATCAACAGCTTTTGCCAAAAAGCTGGAATGAGGAAGAGCACTAGGAGTTATGACTCTGGCAAGCTGAAGCTGCAGATGGCCACAAACAGTGGCTTTGGGAGAGGTGGGAACTGCTCTTTTTCAGAAGGGGTGTCAACACTAGGGTGAAAATTTAAACACTGTGTGATTTTGCCTGACAAAGGTCAGTGCAGCAGCATCTGCAGATACCCTGAATTAGTGGGTTGTGCTTTTACTGAGCTAAACCATTTCTGTCCTGCTAAGGGGCACCTGGAAGTTATTTGTAAGGAAAGGAGGAAAGCTTCATCGACCTGTATGACTTCAGTTCCCAAGTCACTTATATGAAAAAAAAATAAATGAATAGGTAGGAGTGGTAGGTATAAGAGACTCAACAAAATAGGCCAAAAGGCTAAACACATTTTCAATAAGCCTATTCTGCTGCTGTCTAGTTGAGAACAAAGTGCTGAAGCCATTGTTCAGTGCCACCACCTCAGAGAGAGGTGTACTTCACTTTTGTTTAGATGCTGAAATGCCCTTGAAACTCAGCCACAAGGTGTGATTCTTGAGTGTCCCAGGCAGGGCCAGGAATTTGACTCAATGATCCTGAGACCCTTCCAACTCAGCATATTCTATGATTCTACGAAAGCAAAATCCTCCGAGAGGAGGTGATTTGGAGATAGATTCACATTTGGCAGAGCTTGTCTGGGCCGTGGGGCTGTGGTGTGCCGTGATGGCAGCAGCCCCACCCTAGGACAGTGCTGAGCACAGTGACATCATGGTACTTTGTGGGCAGCATAGTGCTTGGTCCAGTGTCCCTCCCTCAGATGGCACAAAATTGCTCTCTGTGAGTCTGAAAAGAGAGCAGTGATTTCCAGGTTCAAGTGCAGGCCAAGTATGAAGAAAACAAAGATTCAGCAGCCTCCTGTGTTATAGATGGGCAAAACTCCCACACCAGAGGACAAAACCGTGCTCTTTGGTTAAGTGCTTATCATTCTTGAAGCTGGCACAGCAGAGCGGAGCAGTCCATGCTTCAAAAAGCAAAGTAATTAATTCTCCTTGCTCTCAGCCGCAGCAGTCTCCGGCGTGCAGTGCTGCACTGCAACCAGGCATGGAGAAACTTTCTTCCCAATCAAAAGAAGTATTCATTTTTTTTGCTCTGATACAGTAGGGTTGGTCTTCCTTTTAATATTAATGGAGACAATGTCTTCCTTGCCTTTCCATGACCTTCAGTGTTTGTGATTTGTGTTAAAATTTCCATTCACCCTCCCTATTTAAATGCTGGCATTAAAAAGAAGAAAAAAAAAAGATTAAAATTCCTTTTGTTTAAATCCCTAATAAGGGAGCCTTAGAGCATGCCAGCCATCAGATGCAGGGATAGGTCTTGGCTTGCACTTCTGGCTCTGGACTCTTCACCTGGGCCATGCTCGGTCAAACCTCTGGACCCTCACCCCAACCCAAGTGCTCTTTGCCTGCTGTTTGCTCAGTTGTGGTTGAAGTATGGTGGTAGCTGAGTCTGGGCTGGAGAAGAGGTTTGGAGCTGTGCTTTTCAACCTGGGCAATTTCTGCTCACCCTCTCTATAATGGGGCTGACAGTGCTAAAACCTCTGGCATCGTGTTTCTGTTGCAGATGCTCCAGTTGTGTCCCCTTGCTCTGAGCATGTGCAGTGGCCATCTCCAAATGTGTCACAAACAATAATGAGTAACTGTAACTAATCAATCAAAGTTAGTGCTGATTTAAATTCCTGCCCCAGCGCTGAGATGACAGGGACTGCTGGGGTTATGGGAGGACTTAAAAAGTAAAGTATGTCAAATCGGAACATTTAGGTACAGATGTATGTTACATGCCATTGTGTGGCAAAAATGCCTTTTGGTATTAAGGATTTGGTGTGAGTGGTTCAGGGAGGCCAAAGAACCTGAATGGTTCCATGCTTCATGGTCTGAGGAGGTAACAAGGCTCCTTAAACCATGAGGGGTTTAATTGCATGTGCTGATGTGTTTATAAAGCACCCCTTGGCACGCTGTGACTTCCTACTATAACGGAAAAGGGAATTCCCTCTGTGTGGGAATAAAACAGCAGCTGCAGCAATGGCCAGAAATGCTACCCAGGCTGGGGGGGTCCCCTGTGCTGGTTCTGGTTGTGGTAGAGTTAATTTTCTTTACAGTAGCTGGTTTGGGGGTATGTTTTGGATTTGTGCTTCATTGAGTTGAATATGGCAAGGTCCCTTTCAACTCAAACTACCCTATGATTCTGTAATATCCCAAACCATTGGCCATCCTCAGCAATAAAAGCTGGGGAAGAAGGAAGAGTGGAATGCTCAGAGTGATGGTGTTTGTTTTCCCAAGTCACTGTTAACGTGTGGTGGGGCCCTGTTCTCCTGGAGATGGCTGAACACCTGCCTGCCCATGGGATATGGTTAATGAATTCCTTGTTTGCTTTGCTTGTGTACATGGCTTTAGCTTTACCTATTAAACTGTCTTTATCTCAACCCACGAGTTTCCCCACTTTTACCCTCCCAGTTCTCTTCCCCATCCAGCTGAGGGCGAGTGAGTGAGCAGCTGTGTAGGGCGGAGGTGCCAGCTGGGGTTAAACCACACCACTGCCCTAAACGGGTCTCTGAGAAAGGAAGATGGATGGAGGATGTTCAGGAAGAGACTTAAAGGTGGAAGGAATTAAGGCAGGAAGGTGAAAGCTTTTCCTGGAGAGGTGGGCTGGAGAAGACACGTCCTGGCAGGATTGTGTGGGATGAGGGTCTCTGAGAATCCCCAGTCCCAGGCTGCTTTCTGCCCTTGTGCCTTTGCCCCTTGTAGAGGGAAAGCTTTGGGTGAAAAGCTTAGAAATGCCAATGAAACAGCAATGATTTGACACAAATACAAAATGAAGCTTCCTTGCTGGGAAGTCAAGACTAGGCCAAGCTGAACTCAGCTCTTGCCTTTAACACATTTATTCAGCAGTCTTATGAATACCTACATACAATTCAGTTTCTCTGTCCATAAACTAGGGTTAATGCTACTATTCCTTTAGGTGTCTTAGAGATGTTTGCAAAACTAATTATTTTTTAGATTAAAATTGCTGCACACTAAATTTTACATGATATATTGCACTGGGATGATCGACTTTTAAGAAAGATTTAAAAAAAAAGAGGAAGGTGAGGGTGAGTTTGTGTACTGAGGAAACTACAAAGATGTCCCATTTACTGTGCCTGAGCCAGCTTGATGGATGTGTTAGGTGCATGTAAATTATGAGAATTTTAATATAATTGTAATTACCATTTTGGTGCATCAGTTTGAGGGAAATAAGAAAACCATAGACCCCCCTGCTTTTGCTTGCTGTGCTCAAGGCGTGCTGTGTGATTTGCTCTGACAATTACCCGGTCACTCAGCTCTTACCTCTGTCCTAGCCAGAGCTTGCAATAATCTGATTGGGACATGGTTCAACTGCACAACACCAGAGAAACCCTGCCTGGTGCTTTTTATGCTGCTTTTTCATTCCTTCACTGCGTATCTCACATTCTCTTGCTTTCACTGAATACATTCACTTTTCC
This sequence comes from Oxylabes madagascariensis, assembly GCA_013400675.1. Lineage (NCBI taxonomy): Eukaryota > Metazoa > Chordata > Aves > Passeriformes > Timaliidae > Oxylabes > Oxylabes madagascariensis. The sequence goes on from VYZR01068002.1 coordinate 5,849, forward strand.
TGTTGTATTACGGATATTTTCTCAGTTATGCTCAAGAGCCACAGGGCCCATTCATAACTGCTTTCCATTAGTCTCTGACCAAATGAGTACAGATTTTCCGCTCATGTTTCTCTTTTTACCCAGCAGAGAGTAAAAAAGTTCCTTTCCATCACCGGTGTGCTCCTTTCCTTGCTAACAAGATGCCAAATGGACTTCCTACAATGTTGCCTTATGTGCTTCTGAAATTTATTCTTTTCCTCCTTCTGTAAAGTGGTAAGATTTCAGGATGCCTCTTTTTGCTATCTAATATCCAAGGACTACAAGAAGATGAAGAATAAATGTTTAAGTGGTTAAATTGCTGCTGATAGCAAATACAATGCATAAATTTTACTTACCTTGGTTGCCATTTTACCTGCATGTGTATTTCTCTAGACTTTTAAGTTATCATCACGTAATTATCATTATGCTCATAATCACTCAGATTTCTTGTATAACCCAGAACTTTCCTTCCTGGAAAGTTGTACTGGTCCACATGGTGCTGGGACACTCCTTATTCCTGGAGTGATCCCTGCAACTGCTGAGTTTCGCCCTGCAGGTGCAGGTTTCTTGCACCACTCACTGGCTGACTTTCAGAGTGACACATTAAATGAAATTCCCAAAGGTCAGAATTGGAGATTTGAGGTTAGAAATGATGCTATTGCAGAATTGTGGTTGAAGAGTTGGGTTTTTTTTTTCTTTTTCTTCCTTAAAAAAAAATAGTATTTGAGAAAACCAAACTGAATCATTTAGACTGCAGGGAGTTTATAGTTGCTTAAGCTGCTGCCCCAAACGTTCCCAAGGCTTGGTTAAATGGGGCTTTGAGCCACCTGATCTAGTGAAAGATGTCCCTGCCCAGCACAGTGGTGATGAATAAGATGATTTTTAAAGGTTCCTTGTGATCCAAACCATTCTGTGATGCTCTTCTCTGTTGTCTGAGTGGTCTCTCACTACTCACATAAGGCTTCTGACATGTGTGAATTGTGTGTTATTACGTACTTGGAGCCCCCAGATTTCTAACACCAGTAAAGAGCTTCACAGCATCTTATGGACTGAGCAGAAGTAATTTGTGTATATAATGAAAATCCATCCTCTTGTCAGCAAAAATCAAAATTAAAAAATTAAAAAAGTAGAGGCCACCTAATTCAAGTTGTTACCGACTTTCCAGTGATGGGATTTTTCTACAGGCCGCATTTTAGTCCTGTACAGGTTTAAAAATCTGATTTATTTAACTAGTTTTCTTCTGATTAGAGAATTTCAACACTTAGGTTAAAATGCATTGTGGAAGAGATCAATCAACACCAGGGGCTGCTGGTGCAGGGGGACCCTGTCCAGGAAGGGCTGTCCTGAGCCATCTCTTCACTGCAGGACTGTGCCAGGACCGGCCCTGCTCGCCGTGATGCCAGCAGCAGGCTCGGAGGATGCAGGACTGTGTGGGAGGAAGCTCGGTGTCTGCAGCCTGTTTTCATCGTGTGCAACGAAACCCCAAGGCCACGGCCATCCATGGCTGCCGTGCTCAAACAATGTCCCGATTGTCCCTCGCCGCTTGGCCTCTCCTAGAAACGCAGTCACTGTGTCTGTATTAATTAAAAACAAAGCCTGCTTCCAGTGCCCAGCTCCCAAACCCATTCCGGCAGCCACGCTGAAGCAGCCTCTGTGGGGACCTGGGCTGCTTTATGCTCAGACAAAAGGGGCCCTGGGCTCGGCTTTCCTGGGGTCTGAAGGTTTGGTACCACACCAGGACCTGCCCGTCCAAACCCCCTCAGTGCTGCCAGGCTGCCCACGCTGCCCAAGGCTGTGTCAGTCTCTGGCCAGACTGTTTGCTGGGGGACAGCTTCAGACTTAGTATCTGTGCGATGACAGACTGCAGGGCCACTGCTATTGTTTTATTTGAATTGCAGAGATCTTAAAGAGCCCCAGTCCTGTGTCCTAATCCACTCTGTCTGGGATGTACAAATACAGAAAAACCCAGGTGGGTCTTGTTCCTCCTAAGCTCCCCAGGAGCACTGCTAGTAAGCAAAGTAGGTCAGTGCTCCAAACACAGAGATGTACAACACACATCAGACAGGAGAGATGCATACTGGAATATTAAGCCATCAAGTCGCTGTTAAAAACTTCATAAGGGCAATTAAAATATTACCATCCTTTCACACAAGCAATGGAAGCAAAAGTGGCAGTTAGTTTCAGTTACAGCTTTGGAGTTCTGGACAAGCATCTTCAGATGCATTTTCTTTTTGGTCACCTGATCTGTGCATCCATGACTGCACAGGCATCTGCCTCCACCCAGCAGATGAACACCTGAGCTGTGTGTGAAGGGACATCTGCATGCTCCCTGTCTGGCAGCCTTTGCCCAGGGAGCAGCTGATCTTGCTTCTCCATGTTTTGCTGTTGACTTGTGACACACAAATGCAGCAAGCAAAGTGCTGCCCCATCCAGTCACTCCTCTTCAGCAATGAACCAGACAACTTTATTGCAAGGGAATTCACTTGTTGCCACCCACTGCAAACCACCCTCTGCACTTATATGTTGTGCTGATGATTAATAAAAATAACTATATATGGGTGAATCACAGGGGTGGTTTCATTCATTCAGTTTGTGAATCTGCAGTCAAAATAAAAGGTGTTCCCCAAAGGCTCATTCCCAGGCACTGTCTGCATCCTTCCTGCAGGATGACATGGGGGAATAAACATTAGCATTCATGGAGTTCACTTTAATACAGTTAGTACTTGCCAAGCCAAATACTGAAAAACCAGTAAAACCCTCATTGCAGCGCTAAAGACATCAAGTTCCTGTGCACAAAGGTTCGGCTGAGGTTGGGTGGGGTTGGTTTTTTGGATTTTATTTATTTATTTTAGAGTAAAACAAAAGAGCTGAGAAAAAGGTTACCAAAATGTTTAGCCTTTGTTTTATTGAGTTACAACAAATGAGCAACAAGTTAGAAAAGTTGGATTTATTCAAACTCCCTAGCATCCTATTTTGTGCAGCGTACTGAAAGGTGGGCAAGTTTTCCAACCCCAGCTCGTCAGAGGCACGCACCAGACAGCTCTCGCACCCAGGCTCCTGCTCTCCCTCCAAGCCCTCCTCACACGTGCACAGACAGACATCCCCACGCAAATCCAAATTAGCAGTATTTGAAAAAAAGTGCACTCAGGAACCTAGGAGTGATCTAAAAATTTAGTGGCAAGGGTTAATAAGAAACTTCTGTTGTGCACTACAACGTCTAAAGCTGGAGGGCAGACTGCTGGTTATGGTGTCCATCACTGTACCAGAAAAAGAAACACAAATAAATTTGGATTATGAAGCATCTTAATTTCCTTATTCCAACCCCTCTGGGAGTTGTACTGCATGTTTAAACAAAAAGTGCTAAAAAAACCCCCCAAACCAAACCAATAATCAAAAAAAGGCATTCTAGCCAAATCTTGAGAGACCCACAGCTGGGGCTGGCTGATGAAAAGTAAAGTACAGGAGCTGGAGAAGACTTGCCGTGTAGGAGCATGGAAAAGCAGAGATTTAAATACTTCAATCAGTAGCAAGTGGCCATAGAACAAAACAAAAAAGTCAAAACAACAAGAGAAAAAAACAAAAAAAACAAACCCCACTGCTCCAGAACATGTTTAACTGGTCTGAAATGTAAACTGGAGTGGGGATCTGGGCTCAGGTGTTGATCTGCACCACGACAACTTCAAAAGATTGCAACTCTTTCTTAAAACACTTCAGAAAAAAAAAAAATAATCTCCCTCTTCCACAAAAGACACTTCCCTCCCCCTAACCAATCCCAAAATTTCTCAATTGCATTATATGCAAGAATAACTTGCACCTATTAAAAAAGTTAACAAAATTTTTATGTCGTACAAATCTGTTCCAGTAGAGGAAGAGGCTGGGCAGGAAAGTGGGTGGGAGAGAAATAAAAGAAAACTATGTACAAGGACCCTTTCCTCTTTCTTCCTTCTCTTTTGTAATGCAGTAGTAGGACTTTGGCAGTATCAACAATTCCATGATGATGCTCCATGAGAGTATTTCTCACTGTGCCTTCACAAGCGCAGTTTGAGACCTGGAGTCACAATACACTCTCTCACCCAGGCAGGAAAAAGAGAGTTTTCTTCTATTTTCAGACAGCATTTCCCCTTCAACATCAGGACAGTGAAGCTGAGGAGTACCCCTGCAAAAATTATAACAACAGCAGATTATTTTTAAAGGCACTATGAACTGTTTGAGCTGTTAACTATGATGAGATCTGGTTCACATCCCTGCACCTATGGTAACACTATTTTGTGTTAACTGTACCCTGAGGCCTGTCCTTATCACAGCCTTATGTGGAAGGGTGCTGCATTTTTGCTGCATGTAACACCCAGCTAATAATCCTCTACAGACCTTCAACAGGGATATATGATCCAGCCTTGGCTCAGGCAGATTCACACTGACTCAAAGATGATGCACACACGTGTTTGGGGCAACTACTTCCCAACCACAGGACAGACAGCGCTAAAACTGAGAAGACTTCAGGTCTTTCTCCCCTAGTAAATCCCCTCATAATACTTTTTGTTTTACATGATTTTAGAAAATTATACTAACTAAAGTTCAATGGGAAAAGTTAGATGTGCCTGTGCTCTGCAGAGCAGCTTCCTGGTTCTGCTATGACTCCTGCACCTACATAAAGGCTGCACAATTGGACCAGAGATTAAAAAATGACCCCTCAAACCCCAGCCTTCAAATAGCCACCAATCCACTCGTATCCCCAGTTCCCAGCAAAAAGCAAGAGCTCTATGACAGGGATTATGCTCAGTTTTTCCACACTGAGGTGTGAACGTGCAAGAAAAGCAAACATCCTCTTCATCCACCCTGCAGCAGTGCCTACTGAAACCTGAGCTAACTTGTCATTTCACACCTCTTATGGATGTTGCTATCTGGTCTGTTATTTCCCACAAAAGCAGTGAGCTCTATCTGGCATCTGCAATGCAGAAAGCAATGCAGTCAAGCCCAGGAAAAGGCTACAGGCTTGCACCAACATCAAGGGGAAAAGTCCTCCCCCTACCCTTGAGACCTTCCCACACAGGCCCTGCTCATCCTGACTCACTGGAAAATTTGCTGCACTGGGTTTTGCTTCTCCCTCTGAAATCCTTCGTTATATTAGAGCTTGGGTCTCTAATGCACCTCACTCATTTCAGGGAAAAAAGCATGTCCTCCCTACTTCAGCCTCACTCCCTCAAATGTTTTAGGGTGACCTGAATTCTGCAAAAACCAGTTGTCAGTCCCATGCTGAGTTACTTCAGGATGCTGATTTGGAGCCCAGCACCAGTGAACTTTCTAAATGAAACACTAGACCTCAAGGAAAGTGAGAACTTGGGCAGAAAGTGAGAAACCCCAGTGATGTTCACTTTTGGTGGTTTTGGACACTGAGGAATGCACTGGGTCACCGGCAAACAAGTGATCTCAGCTCCTGCAATGGTGCAGAAGGGGCTGGAGATGCCAAGAAATGCCAGGTTATCTCTGCATCTGCTGAATGCATGATACTGAGCATCAGTGGATGACTGTCTTCAGGCTGTTTTTTTTTCCTACTGTGCAACCTTCACACATGGTTTCAATTTGGCAAATCTCCACAGAGCAGTGGTCACAGCCATCAAGATCCAGCGTGTTCAGCTACCTCGTTCTCACCATGAGCCACAGGCTTTGGTGCCTACATCTTGCAGGGTTCATGCTTAAAAAAAGGTCATCATGAAATAACTCAACAAAAAGACAGTTTACTGTGGAACGGTGGTGATGGGGGAAAAAACCCAAATCATTCTGAGAAAAAACAAAAGCTCTGATCTTGGGAAAACCCCACAGGGAGACAACACTGAAGAACGCCAGCAGAAGCTGCCAAACGCTCTGGCACACTCTGGTCCTGCTCTCCTGTCTGAGCTGTAGTTTGCTGTATTTTATTCAGAATGAGTTTCTGTTTGTCAAGCTTGTGCAAAGGAGGACAAGGGACCTAATTCTGACCTGTGCTGTAGGAAGGCAGGAACCTCTCTACTGATGGAAAGGGAGCTAAAGCATTCTTGACAGAGCAGTTTGGCCTCACTACAAGAGGGACACAAAGCTTCATGAGAGTCTCAGGAATACTTTCAGAGATTGCTTTAGTGCATCCTACAGCAGCCACTCAACATCTGGAAGGCCTGGTACCCTATGGGTACAGGTCTCCCAGCCTCACTGTTCAAGAAAGCTGACCTGTCTATGGAATAAATCCAGTTTTGCCAAAAGCTTCAGATACAGACTTAGTAACAGAGCCTCTTCTTAGTCCCAGGATGGCAGTGCAGAGCCTGGCATGAATCCTGGTCTCACAGAGCCCCAGTCCCTTGTGAAATTCCCTCTAGATGCAGCAGCAGCAGAATCTGCCAAACATGGATCAGTTTTGGAAAAATTCAGTTTTTTAAGGCACAAAGTCTGTCTAGGCTGTAACGCAAATGCTCTCTAATAGTTCCAAAATCTCTTAAAGCTACAAACTGGAGAAGAGAGTGACTGAGATGGTCTGGGAGAGCTGAGGTTTTACAAAAGCCACACGCAAATTCAGTCAAGAAGGGTATGGAGGTCAATCACCAACAAACATTCATTTTAGACTATGTAGATCAAGCTGGCAAAACAACAATGCCATGAATATGAAAGGAGCTTGTTTCTGCCCGAAGTATGGTTCAGCAGTGAAAGATTCACACAGTAAGTGTGGCTGTGTGAGAGACAAGAGGAATCCCTTGTCAGCTCTTCAGTCCACCTCTAACATGTGGTACCTGAGGAGCATATTAGGAAAAATCAGGCTTTTATGACAACTGACAGAAACAAGCTCTCTGTCAGGTCATACAAAAGTCTCTGCTTTTGAGTCATACCCTGGATGTCACTTAGGATAACATCTTGTTAATTTAACACCGAAGTCTTAGCTGAAAATTTCTAAGATTGTCTGCCCAATGAAAGCCTGGAAGAAGTAGCTGAGATTATTCCTGAATCCCATCAGTGTGGGGTATAAAGATTCCGAATTCTGTGGCACAACGACTGTGGCAATGCCTCCACGTGTGCACCACAGAGCAGGCACTAGCATTTCGCCGCTGAGACTTACAGGCAGAATATAAGAAAATTAAAAAGACTTTTTTAAGTCCCCGGACCAACACACTGAGAAACTGGCATGGAGCAGAGGACCTCTGACCATTACTGCACGCTCTTTGCAGCAGAGGTCCTGCTCCCGCGTGCACCTTTTCTCATTAGGTGGATTTTACACACAACCACCAGAAAGCTTCTGATCAGAAGGATCACTCACAACAGTTTAACTGAGATCGAAGTTCTTATAAAAATTCCTCTCTGACAACACTTGAACACCTCCAGAGCCCTGAAACATCATGGTCAACATCTGTACCAGGGCACAGAGGCAGGAGGTTCACTCCAACCCGACACTGACACTGCTCAAAGTGTGCAGTGCAAGCACAAAAATGCACGCACCAAACCTATGCTGCAGGAAGGGAGCTGTTCCAGATCTTGATTTCATAGTACAAGAGGTTTGTAAGAAACAGGGATTTCAGACAACTCCCCCTGCTCCTGCCTTCCTCCCCACTGCCTCTCTGAGCCCCTGATCTGCTCCCTCTCCTCAAAATCAATACTTGTAGCTGGAAGGGGGAAATGTTCTGGAATAACAACCCAGAGAAAAATAATCCCACAATGCATTTATTCATCACACGTTTGACTTTAAAAGGCAGATCAGATCCTGGCTCTCCCTTCTTATGTGGCTGCACAACAGTGGCACCCCAGTGTGCCTCTGGCTGATGTTCCCACATCCTTCTTCCTTTAATCCCTGCCTTTGACACACAGGTAACACCTGTTCCTCACATCTCTAATTACCAACTTTTTCAAGGATAATGCAGGACAGTGCCTTGCAATGCAGTCTGAATCTTTAAGATATTTTGTTATATAGATGCTGTCATAACATTTCTCAAGATTAGATAACAGAATTCACAGTTAAAAATAATACCACTTTGGGAGTTTTTTTTTT
>VYZR01068014.1:0-13560 GCA_013400675.1 Oxylabes madagascariensis
GGGCTCGGCTCGCTCCCCGCAGCCACACCGGCTCTGCCCCGGGCGCTCCTCCGCCGCCGCTCCCGGTGGGGATGTCGGGGGGCTCGGCGGGGCCGTGACACCCCGCGGGGCTGAGACGTGACCCTGTGGAAGCGTCGGGAAAGCGGCAGGCACCCCGAGTGCGGCCGCAGTGCCTCCTACCAAGTTACAAACTCTCGGAGCACGGCGGCCTTTCCCCCATCCCTGTGTGCCCCGGGCCGGCCCCGGCCCCGCTCCGCTGCGGCACCCCCGGCCCGCGCCCCTTCCCACGGCGGGCGGCAGAGGCACGAAACAAAGGAGCCCGCTGCCTGCCTGCTGTCTGTCTGCTGCCACTGGCCGCCTAAGGCAGATACGGGACACCCCCATAGAGCAGTGTTTACATTTCTCCGGCCGCTTTGACCCTTTGCTGCAATCCCGCGTCCTTTGTGTTATACAAGGGGGTGAGTGACCAGCTTGCATCATACTGATAGAGCGTTTAGGTCGTTCACGAGGATTTTAGAGATACTGCCTTGGCCGGGGCAGGGAGGCTCCGGGCTCCTGACAGGTGAGCTGGCCCGGCTCTCCCAGGCGCTGCTCCGCAGCCTCACCCAGCGCTGCTCTGGGTCATCCAAGGAGATCACCGAAAATGTGCTCCTTTTTCTCTAGTTGCAGAAGTTGAGGTGCCTGAGGACAAACCTTCAGAGCACGAACACTCAGTAACGCTGCCCAAAGTTGTAGGTGGTTGGTACTCTTTGGCGTATCAGATAATGAAGCAGATCCTAAGGGTCTGGGCCAGTATATGCTAAATAAAGCATCCAAATCAGTCGGTGCTTGTGTTTTGTTCTTCATATTTCTTTCTTATACCTTGAACAAAAGATTTAAAAAACCCCTTAGCAATACAGACATGGCTTTCTGCTTCTACCGTTCAAACCACAGCTTCCTCTCTCATCACAAGGACTCGTTTTTGTTTTCAATAAAGCATCTGGCAGAGTAGTTTTTCTGTAATTTTAGATATTATTCCCTGCTGTCACTGCTTTAGAGAGTCTTTCTAATATCTTATTACAGGTACTGCAAGACCATTTTCATTAGATCATGTAAAGTGCTTTGAACAAAAAAATGCTACAGCAATTCTAACCAAAAAAGATTAATTCTCTGGTCTTCATGTTACTTGGTTTTCTGTGTTTTAGAAGGTAAAGCATGTTTTCAGTTCACTGTATTATATGCATCAACTATTTATGTGTAACTCAATAATTAGTACAAACAGCTTCTTTTGTTTTTTTTTTTTTTTTTTAGAATTTCACTTTAAAACTTCAGAGTGGTGATGGAGAATTAATTTTGGAACATCTGTTTCGATTTTTGCCTTAAAACTTGTTTATAAAGGTGTCATTGTGTTTATGCAACTAGGTTCCCTAGTGGGTGCTTTGTCCAGAGTATAAAGTCTTCCAGTGTTCTCACTGAGTTTGTTTGTTTTCAAGTTAACATCACAGAGCAGAAGATATTACTTGACAAAACAAATATAAAAGGCCCTTCACGATCTCCTCCCAGCTCCCCTGCTTACTCCAGTTACCAGCTGAATCACTGACAGAGAAAAATCTACTGTGCACTTTTGAAAAAATGTAACAGCAAATCATTGCCAATCACTTTATTAAAAGATTTTTATGTCAGTTTTGTGTTGTGCCTACTTATGTGGCATTTTCCATTAATTTTTTTTCCTGGAACCAGTCTAATGAAATAATGTTTGCCATTGATAATGGCTACCGGCATTCCTAGAGGTGACTATGCTTTGACACAAGTAAGGCAAACAAACCTCCCAGCTGGCAGGGAAAGAGGACAAAATTACTGCAAAAGTTGAGACAGTGTATCTGCAGAGAACGCTGACAACTTAAGGAAGCAGAAATACTTTACTTTAAAGAATTACTTTACTTGTTTCCACACTTCTCAAGTTACTCATTCCACTTTGCTTTTCTGATAAAAATACTGTTATTCATTCTGTTGTTTAATCAAGCTGTCTGCTAAAGCTTACAGTATTGAGTAATACCTGGGTTCCTTATAAATGAAAAATTATAGGTTACCTAATTGTCTGGTTTTTGCATGCATGTGTGTCTGAAATTTAATTCTGGGTGCTCACACATCAATGGCATTTCTTTGTTTCCTTTTTATTAAATTGCATGGCTTTTTCCATCCTCTCAATCTTAGCTCACAGAGTTAGGCCAAGCACTGCCAGCAGAATTAACACTGCTGGATAAAGGGAAGAGGCTGAAGTGGTCGACAGAGGAAGGGAATGCCCCACAAGCATCTCTAGATCCGTGGCCACTCTTCACTAACAGCAAGAATTGCCCCATAACAACTCTTGTACATCTGATGGGGAAGGAGATTTGCACAGGCAGGAGAGCACAGGCTCCCTGGCATGAGGTGGAAGCGCTGCAGTGGTTCTGGGTAACAAAAACAGGCTGGGGTGAAGCAATGGCAGTAAATCTGCATTTATCCTGTTCTGCCTAGATGCCTTTAGGTAATTTGTTTCTAAACTAAAAGCACCCTAAATGCAGCCATTGTCTGATCAGATGTGATAGAGGCTCTCCCTGTTTAAACTTGGTTCCACTGGGTTACTCTTCATTCTTGTTTAACTCATACAGCTGTTATGGAAACTATAAAACAGCTACTTGAAGCTGTTTGCACAGGGTAAGCTTTCATCTGCCTTGAGGTTTGTTCTGCTGTCTCAGATCCCAGAGAGCAGCTCCTCTATTATTCTCTCTGGCACTTGCTGTTTCAGTTAAAATAAACTGCAAATGATCACAACAGGAGCTGTAACTCCACAGTGCACACAGAAATAAGGACTAAAATGTTACTCAAGAAGTCTCTGACTGGACAAGTGAAGGAATATTCCTTAAAAAAGTAAATTGAAATGAGGGATTAGTTTCAGCTCATGTGCCTGGGACTCAGCCAATGTAAGTGACAAGTAAAATACTCGATTAAAGCAGATTAAGATTGATTGCCCAATACAGGTGGGGCATGCTGTACCTGGATTTCACAAGTTTTGTTGGCTTGTGACCTGTATTCATCTAGGTGGAAAATCAGGGGTTTGATCTACATTAAGTCTTTCAAGATGGAAATCTTCATGCAAAATCAGTGATTGAATTACTTTCCTGAACCTTTGTTTCATAATTTTGAAACTGTGTCATGCTTCGAAAGTGAAAACCCTTTTTGTCTTCCTCTTTGATATCGGTAGCAATCAGCTGATTCAGGGTTACTAAGATGACAGAAAGAACTGATTCCAACCATTTTCCTTGGTGTTTCTGGAGACTTTTTGAGGCAAGCTAGAACACAGGCATATTTTAATAAATGATTACACTCTAAATAGAACTCAATCAAATAAGACCTTTTTTCTACCCTCTTTGTGTAGACTTGCTAACAGATGGCCACGGTATCAAGTATTGACTTTAATTAGATTTCAGAGTAGAAAATTGCTCCTGAATACAAATTCAATGCAAGAATAATGCAATCTCTGAACAGAGCCCTTCTCTTTACCTAATCAGTAGTAACAAACTAACTTATCTTTACACAGGCAGGACACATACCTGATTTGTTGCTTTGCATTCATGCTAACTTTAATCGACCTTGTTACGGAAAATCCCTTCATATCTCTGTTACTCTGACATTTCTCTTCACTTATACTCTCCTTTTCTCCCCAGTTCCTGATTGGGTTTTACATAATGTCAAGTTCTGTGTAGGTTAAGTTGCGTTACATCTCCTTGCAAACTGTATGCATATTAAACAGCATTTGAGGACCCACAGGTCAACTCAGGTAATATTGGAAGCAGTGCCTGGCCCAGTGCAAGGCACACAAGATCCTTCCAAACTTTCAAGCTACTGAAAGAGAATTGTAGGGTGGAAAGGGGAGAGGGATGGTGTGCAGGGATATATTGGTAGCATGTAGGAAGTTCCTGCAGATAGCACAGGTGGGTAACACATCCCAACCCTGGGCCTGGAGTCATGGGCCTTCAGTGGCATTACACAGTTTCTATACACTGAAGCCCCTATTTTACTGTTACCTTTACAGTGAAAGGGATGTACATTCATCTCCCGTGCCCACGCTTTTCATTTGCATAACTCTTGCAAATAGGTTCCTGTTTCATGTTTATTCAAGCCACTTGTTCACTCCCTACATTGCTATTTAGACAATAAAACTACCAAAATCCTTCTACTTAGGTAGCTGAAATCTCAGGCAGCTTCTGCTAAAGTATTTTGGTTAAAATACTGTAGAGCTTTTTTTTTTTTTTCCCTCACTAATTCATCAGGTTTTTAAATTGGATAGAAAAAATCTGACTTAGAATCCAGCCTTAATTGTAAATGTGAGCTGACTGTGTCCCTGGGAGTTTTAGAAAGATAAAACACAATTTAGACAATGACATGCAGAAATATAATTTAACATGCCAAGAAAAAGATACAAGATTGACTGGTACACCCAGTAATGAAAGATGTTAAGCTTAAATTACCATCCTATAATTTTCTGCTTTGAATACGTGACTGTATGCACACGAAGAAAGTATCTTCCAGGCAAGAGCATCTGACCTCATTAAGACAGAACTGTTGTTCCTCAGTTGTCTGTACATGTTGCATACATAAGTGAATCTGAGTAAAACACATGGTTTCTAAGAGGGCAAAAACTACTGCAGAGGAAGGTGAAAGAAAACTGGTTTCAAGAGCACAATTCTCAAAATCATGTGTTCAGAAGCTCACAACCCACAGAATCCAGTTTTTGATATTTTCTGGTTGAATACATTTGCAAAATTTATTCTAAAATAGACCTTTTCCAATAACTCCTCAACTTAAGAGGGTCTTAATGTCTAATCACTTTCTAATGAGCATTATTTTAATTCTGTCATTAAATTCTGCAATGAAATCTAGTGCTTTATCTGTATAGGCAAAAATTCTGAATGCAAATCCACTTTGATCAATGTGTCAGGCAAAAGTAACATGAGGACAAGTCCTGTTCTGTAATCTCTGAATCAGATCTGCCAATTAATGGTCAGCCCCACTGATTTTCTCATATGATATGAGGGGGCATGCGAGTCATCACTGCCATTTCAAGTCAAAATCCAGAATTTGCCTTCTCCTTCCTCCCCAAAACAGCTCATGTCAGCTTGAATTACACAAGCATAATACAAACTCAAAGCCTTACTTCATGGTAAGCAGTTCAGGTTTATTTTTCTGCTGTGAGCCGTTTTAATAAAAAGATTGGAATGCTAATTCAGGTCTTCAGGTCCCAATTAGTTAAGGGCCTCTGGGCAGTGGTTTCTTGGCCTCTTGAGAGGAGGAGAGAAAAAAGCAAGCAAGCAACTTGGCTACTACAGCGTAGATCTCAGCTATGCTGAAGTGTTTGGGTTTGCCAGCTCTGATTGTACAGCTTGTTTGTGCAAGTCACAACAAAAGCGGTCTCAAGGAAGTAGTACAGTGTTTCACAGTGTGATGTTAGTGCCTGATAACCATCAAGAGGAGGCACAAAGCAGTGGCGATGAAAATGAAAAAATTGGGGGCAGCCAGGAGCAGGCAAATTCTGAAATTCAGAAATAGCTGTAATACCAAGGTTCTCTTCTGGGATTAAAAGCAGCTCACGTTTTCATGGCCTCCTCAAGGGAACTCTTTTCAATTCTTTCCTATTGCCATTACCAAATTCACACATGCTCTCTCCAGATTGATGGTTTTCCTTTGAAATTTGCTGAAGATTTAAAAAAGACAGCGTCAGGTCTGTTTGCACCCTTCTTTACTCTTTCTGGACACAGTGGTATTCTGCAGTTTGCCAGCACTGTCAGGTGGTACCTTTGTAAAGAGAACCTCTAGGTACACTAAAACTCCTAAGAGACAGAGCAGCTCCTGGCAGGGCATTGCCCTCATGGTAGTTCTTTGGCGTGGTGTGTGTTCTGGCATCACATTGCTTCTTTGATCAAGTAATTCTCCCAACACTTCTTGCGTCATGACTCTCTCCTTGAGAGACAGCTCATCATTTCATACTTTTCTCCTTTCCCGATGGGTTCCTGAGGCTCTGGGGATATCTGGGGAAGAGGAAACTTCCCCAAACCTGGTTAACTGCATAAAGATTTGTATTGACTTTGCACCAATGAATTCTAGTTCATGTATAAAAATCCTTTCTTCCAACTTTGTGTGATATTTAGATACAGTTGTTAGAATAATTGTGTCTGGCTTGCTTCAGGTTTCATCAGGTTTCTTAAAAGATGCATTTCCTCTGAAAAGAGCAGAGAGATGGAAGTAACTGCTGAAGGAAGTAATTTCCAAAGAGCATATTCCAAGTCCTGGAAGATTCTTTTATTCCATTAAAACCCTTTCATTATCCAGAAGATGGCTACAAAAAGACAGTACATGTTTTACATGTGGAAGTGAAAAACAGCTTCTACAGCTTTAAAAAAGGGCTACTATTGTGACTCTGTTTGCTACCACTGTCAGAAGAGTGGCAGGAGCCTGGCCTTGTTCCGAGCTGGAGCTGAATCACGTTGTGAGCACAGTGTGAGGTGCCGCCAAAGGCAGGAGGCTGGAGCAGAGCTTGTTTTGTAGGGCTGGGCATTGCTTCTCCTCCTTGATGTGGTTTATACCCTCTTCACAAGGCAGGAGAATCAGTCTGGAACTTACTGCTCACAAGTTTGTTATTACGGTTCGTGTTATGCAAGCTCCCCTTTGGCAAAGCTCTGCCTGCCTCCGTGCAGCCAGACTGCCTCTGGAGCACACCTTGCAAGCCTGCCTGCACCCAGAGAGAGGGAGGGGATGAGACACGGGCAAGTGTGGTGGGGGATCCCTAGAGGAGAGCAAAACAACTCCAGTGGCCCAGTTCCTGCTCCCCCTGCGTGTTCCTTGGCTGGCAGGGATGTAACTTGTCTCAGCTCAGGCGTGTTGCTGACATGGTTAAAGACTGCTTAGCCTTCTGCAGTGAAATAAATCCGTGACCTGTTGCAGCCCTTTTCCTGCTGCTCTACAATTTGATATTGAGGTTATCAACATCACATTCACATTTCCTCCTTTCACACAATTCTTTCCACAAACCTTGCAGAAAGTATTTGGCACAACCCTTCCCTTGGATACCCACACCCATCACCATTGGAGAAAGCTTGACACAAGTAGCCAGTGACTGATGCTGCTCTGTCTGAAGGATGTGAGCAGAATTCTGCCTTGAGCCCATCTGCAGAGTCACAGGCACTGTCTAGACTTCCCTTGCTGCCAGCTTCTGATATCCCTGCTTTGACACTTTGACCCATTGACACTTGGCACTTGTTCTTCCCTGTTGTTGTTTTCTGTTCCTTTTTTTTTTAAATGGTAAGATGGGACTTTTTGTTCTAAATAGCTTTTTAGAATTTTTTTTAAGAACATGTTTAGAACTTTTTGCTCTAAACTAAATCTGAACACCTTCTGATACTCCTGGGTTTTTTTTCCATAGAGAGACTGGAAATGAAGTAATAGAAAAATACTAAGTGGCCATAGCAATTTTTGTATAGATTTCACTAGGAGAGGATACAGCAAGTCTCATGAAGACAGTTCTACAGAATTGCTGATATTCAACTCATTGTCAGGGAAGGAAAAGGCTCCAGTTATTTAAAAGCATTTCTCTTTTGAGAGACAAAAAAGACAACAGCTCTTGTAGCTGAGATCAAGAAATATAAATTAGTCAAGAGAACCATGGGCTTTTTAAGCCCATGTGGGAGCTGTGTGTACCACACCAAAAATGCAGCATTCCTTCTCTAACAAGATTTTATTGTGAGAGAACTACTGTGTATGGTTTACTATTTGTTTCAGATCCATCATTTGAGAAACAAAGGGAGTGTGGGGTTTGTGGAGTAGGTGATGATTCTGTACTTGCAGTGACAGCAGAACCACTGAGTTTGGCCCTTGTAAAGATATAAATGGCATCAATGCTAATAAGCTACAACATTATTTATGATAAACCTGACACAGGCACCAAAAAGATCTGTTCCCTTGTTTTAAAGGCTGTACCACTATAAAAACTCCAAAAGTACATTATAAAATACCAGGTACCTTTCAGCATTTCACCAACCAAAGAAGCAGCTATTTTTTATTGCAGAACACAATCATATTTGTGAGCAAAAAATCTATTAACTCTAATGTAAGGTATTTCTATTATTAGAGAGTTGGTTTGTTTTGGTTTTAATCTGATAAATCAGAGTATTTCTATTTCATGTTGCTGTGTTTTCAGACTGCCTAACTTAAGGCAAAGAAAGTATCATCCATATTCCTGAACAGATTTGTATTACTTTGCAAATCTAGTGAAACTGATTCAATTTGCTGTAAGGATCAAATGCAACCAAAATACATGGGAATTTTTCTTCATTTCAAGCAAATGGAATTTGTTCTTTTTCTACATACACTTTTCTTTTCCTACTTGTTTGTAATTAGAATGAAAGTGTTGTGCTGTCAGTGGACCCCAGATAGCTTGAAGAGAACACATTTTTAGCTGTTTACATTACTCATAAATTACAAAACTTCAGCCTCAGATATGTGTAATGTCTATCTGGCATCCCTATTTCTATTTAGAGCTGAAATGCAGGTCTTAATTTGGGGGACACTTAGATCAACAAGCATAAAAGCAAATTACTTGATGGACTCAGTGTGTCACTTTCAATTATTTTAAGTGAAATTTTGTTTTTTCAATTGCTGCTAAATAAGGCCATATAAAATTGACCCTTTTCAATCAGGGTCATGTAAGCCCAATTATCTGGTCCTAATGCCATTTTTAACTCCATATTTAATTTTAAAATGAAAAAAACAATGCAAAGGCTGTCAGATATATGATGGATTGGATCCATCCAGTGGGGTACTGGGGATTGTGCAGCCTTAAACCTCCAAACCTTGGCATAGCTGGGAATCTGTATCCCTGGTGACTCCCTGTATTATTGTTATTTGCACATTTGGCTTCTGATCTGTCATTGAAGTCCAACACCATAGTCCATGGTGGCAAAGCAAAAATTAGTTAAGGCTTGCCAGCCACATATTCTATATCCAAATCCAGTAAATACATGGACCAGGAAGAGGTTTTCTGAGTTCATACCCAGAGCAAGTTGTTACAGATAATTTTCTACAGAAAACTAATCAGTCTGATTTTGCTGTTCCTTAGTCCACATGACAATTCTGTCACTGTTAGGATGCCTCCCTACCATCTCTGAAATAGACATTAGAACAACTCTAAATGTATTATTGCTTCTCTCACTTATTCTTCTTGTAATGTTGGCCTTTACTTTCAGTTAATATTTTTGA
This sequence comes from Oxylabes madagascariensis, assembly GCA_013400675.1. Taxonomy (NCBI): domain Eukaryota; kingdom Metazoa; phylum Chordata; class Aves; order Passeriformes; family Timaliidae; genus Oxylabes; species Oxylabes madagascariensis. The sequence continues at coordinate 9,271 of VYZR01068014.1, forward strand.
CTTAAACCACTGGTGGTTTTTTCAACCAGTCAGTTCCTTGCCATTTTATGCCTTTATTTTATTTTGCTTTTTAAAGAGCTGTGATTGCTAATCAACATTCATTAACTTCTTTCCCTGTGTTCTCATGATGCATTCAGTTTCTCACAGGAAAAATGGCTGGCTGTTCAGATTTTGGAGACTAGGAAGCTTTTAAATATTCATGGTGATTATTTAGCATTTCTGCTGTTCATCATACAGAGCCTCACTATGATACATTTTGTGAAACATCTCTACATGGAAAAGTGGGAAGGATACAAGGAATACTTCATCATACAAGGAATACTTAATCTTAAGTATAAAATAAATAAGCAAACAGTATCTTTACTGTTTCTACTCTGAAAGAACTAAAGGTCTTGAGGTTTCTTTTGTTGGTGGTTTCTCAAATATCCTCCAGTCTTTTTAGCTTCTTGACTGATCCATCCCTCCCTTAGGTATCTCAAAAAAGTTGCTCTAATACGGAGAATTCAAAATGCATTTTTTTCATCTTTTCTACTTCAATGTTAGTTTCCAGCCAAGTCAGTATCTTACTTCCAGCTAGCAGAAAAATAAAAGCCAGCCTATCATTTAAAAATGTGTCACAGTCAACACAATTTCTGTAAACCATTTAAGACTTACTGGCAGTATTGTATGAGAAATGCATTAAGCTTTACATTAAATACTGTAGCTGTTCTGAGATCAGGCACTGTTTAGTTACAGCCACATGCCAGATACTAAAAAAGAATCTTCTACTTCAGCCTAACAGAACATTCTGAATGATCCCTTTCTAGGGAATCAAAAAACCTTTTACTGAAGTGATTAAAGCCAACATTGGAGATGCACATGCAATGGGACAGAGACCAATCACCTTCCTCCGTCAGGTAAGACTACTATGAAATACTTACTAATTTTTTGTTAGAATGCTTTAAAGCTGTCTGATATAGATATTACTATAAATGATTCCCTAATTAGATTTAAAATAGGTCTTTTATGTAAAGAATTAAAAATGTTCATTTTTGAGCCAAAGTCCTCTTGTTTTCTGATTGTCCTCTTTTAACACAGTAGCCTTCCTTAGTTTCCATATCATTCCCCACCCATATTTTTTCCTGCCACTTCTGTGTTACCAGTCAGCACATTCGTTATCAATAATGCTCTTCAAGAAAGGAAGTGGTTCTCTTTAAAGAAAAAAGCAGAAGCCTTTCTTCATCTGAAAAAATATTTTGAAATCTGCATGTAGCTGGGTTCAACTACTTGTACTGTGTCTCATTTTGCACATTTTACCTCTGGGCAAGCTAATTGGTAGGTTAACTTTTAGGAAAGATTACAACAGAATTCGTATTTGTGTATTATTCCTAAAACACAAATAAGGTTAAAAAGAGTATTATCTTATTTACTGAGCATCCCTCACACCCTCATGTAAAATCCTCTGTCTATAACAAAGTTAATTCAGAGAGTTGTGGGACAAATGGAAGTCTTACCAAACTGAGGGTCCAGGTGATGAGATTATAAAATCAAGCTATGCAGCAAAGTAGGGAGACCTGAGCTTCTTATACATTATTCAAATGCATTACAGGTTATTCCAATGTCATTAAATAAAATGGGAAATCCTTTCTCCCCATGACTGTGTGCACACATGGATTAATTCGTTGTCATTGTCCCACAAGATGACGACAGCCTATCCATATTACACCATGTAAGCATAAAAATGAGAGACTGGAATAAATTAAGCTGTTCTCAAGAGAGACCTCTCAATTCTTCATTAACATAATTCTGCTGGGTTTTGTTTCTACTTTTACTATGTTCTACATCACCACTTCTTTTTTAAATTAAATATTGCCCATGAATTCAAACCAGTAAGAACTAGAAGTTATTTTGGGGAAGGACTATTAGAACATGCCACTATGACTCCACAATTTGATTGTGTTTCTCAGTTCTGCTCCATATTTAAAGTGTTGATTTCTTGTCAATAAAAGTGGGCTAGTAATACACAAAGGGTGGAGGATAGAGCTGCTTAGAGATAACACAGGAATAATTAACTGTGCTTTACTGTGTTTGCACTATGCTTAGCTCACTTGGAATCTTTATTGTCTGTAATACAAATAGTTAATAATTCTAGAACTGTTTTTATAGCTTAACTTGGAACCTGATAAGATTTTTTCTCTTCTGTGAGCACAACCCTTAAAAAAAACACAACTGCGAACTCTTCACCAATAACCTTTGTTTTAAATTAGCCAGTATTTGTGATCGTCATTATCAAGGAAAGTTAACCAAATATCATCAACTTAAAATAACCATTGAAAAGTGGCCAATTGGCATTTTCTTGGCACTCCAGGTAGTGGCCCTGTGTACATACCCAAACCTGTTGGACAGCCCGAGCTTTCCAGAAGATGCCAAAAAGCGCGCCAGGCGGATCTTGCAGGGCTGTGGAGGAAACAGCTTAGGTAAGGCTCTGTTCCAGATGCTCCTGTGGGTGTTAGAAACAACAAAGGTGGTTTCAATACCTGCAGCTGATGGGGACAGGTTTGCAGTGTGACCTGTGGGTGGGGACTAGTGGTGCAAATTTTTGGCAGGACTTGTCACAGAGGAGAAGGTGAGGGTTGTACATCTAAGGAGCCCTTGCCACAATAACATCTAGGCATAACTCTACATGGAATGCTGAGATTTTTTTGTACCAGGAAAGTGGCAGAGAGTACTAATGAGGCTCTGTTCTGTTGGTATGATGTCTTTTAATCCGGGGCTCTGTGTCTCCTGCTAGGAATGGGTGGAGGATTTTACAGTTTTANCTGGACTAAGACCAAAGGTAATGCTGGGCCTGGAAGGGTTCAGGCAGAATTATTTCTCTGCCAGGGAGTCCACTGTCCCTGTAATGCTGGTGTCAATAAAAAATATATGTCCATCTCAGCTGATGTAGTGCACACTCCTGGATCTTAATTTTGAACCATCAGTTCAAGTATGTTTTCTGGGATATCAGAAATTCAGGTACCAAGGTGATAATCCTGTGCAAAAGGAAAGCTACACTGCTGAAAGGTGGTAGTCTTTTACCTAACTGAAGGTGTCAAAGCTCTATTTGTCCAAGGTAAAATAACTCTTGAAGGAACTACAGAGCTCTATTCTTCAACCATTGTTCCTACAAGAGTGCACATGTCATATCCACATCAGTACAAACTTTGCATATTCAATAGAAAGGAAATGGAAGAGACAATTTCTTTCTCATCTAGTGATTGTGCTGCCTACCTGTACCTGGCAAATGCCATGAGAATTTCTACTCTGCAGATCTTGCTACAGCTGCTGGGTGCAGCAAAGAATCTGGCACACTTACCTTCTTTCAAGTAGGCAAACAGTGACATTTCAGAAGACTTATTACAGTAATTGGCATATTTCTTAATCTTTGTGATTGTGGTGCCTATTTGCACTGGTATATTTTGAGATTAGGTGCTGTGAAACTTAATAAAATAAACAAAACATAATAAAATAAACAAAACATAAACAGTGATTGCATTAGCAGTATTTCAAGCTTGGACTATTCCTAACAACACAGCTTAATACAGAATGTTTTTTATCTTCACCTTCTTTGTATTGGTTTGTCTTTTAACATAGACCATTAAAACACATTTATCAAAGCTGAGAAGTTCCTCTAGCTCAGTGAATCAGTTTCCTGTCTTACTTTGGAACAACAAATGCACATAACACTGTTGGTAGTGATTCTCAAATTCAGGGGTGTGGAAAGAGTTCTCAGAATGATCAGTCTTTGGCCCCTCGGTGCTCCCTTCCCCTTAAGGGCATGCTGGCATGGGACACCACGTTGGAGGAGGATGTGAGGAATTCAGCCTTGCATAATATTTCAGAATTATGTTCCTTTTCTTCAGAAGATCACACATTTCCCATAATTTCTGTTAGTTCAGTAGATTCTGAGGAAATAGGCCTGAAACAGTTGCAATATTCAAATAAGATGATAATTCTGAATACACCCTGTTAATTTCAGTGACTAAATTGAGGTTCTGTAAGTAACTGGAGTTTAAATGATTTTTAATGGTCTATGTTAAAAGNTGTGTAAAACCAAAGATTAAAAACTGGCCCCACTGTTTTGTGTTCAAAACCTTACTTTTCAACAAATTTGTCAATCCAACACAAAGGTGAAATCACTGCATATGGTCAAAGCCATTTGAAGTGTCACACCCATATCTACACCAGCCTATTTAAAGGTGTTAATTGTAAAGTTAATGTGAATATGAAATTTCCTCTGGAAGTGAACTAGAATCCCCTCACTTCCAGTGA
>VYZR01068014.1:24718-50307 GCA_013400675.1 Oxylabes madagascariensis
AGCAAAGTATCATCCCAGTTCTTTCTCTTCTGATTAAATACAAGGATTTTTATTTCAGTTTATGTTGTCTCAGTTTCTACTGGACAGTTCCTGTAGACTGACAGCAAGGTCAAAGACCTGGTCTGCTAGATGAGCTATACAAGTGTTTATGGTATTTTCACAGCTTGCTGGCATGATTTTCTTCTATTTTTACAACTGGCATTTGAAATGCCTTCTCCAGGAATACAAACAATAGTAATAGTTTAGACTTCAATTTTAAAGTTGGCTCTGGAATTACAAAATTTGCCCTACATTCTTCTGGGGGAAGGAGGGGGTTAAACTGTGTTTCCATATGGAGAAACTGCATGGAAAATGCAATATCTTCCCTATAAATCTGCTCCTTAAACACTCTGTATAACTTTACCAAAACAAGATGTTGAACTAAATATTCTAATACCAAAACTGTTGCTTCTGCTTCCAATAAACAAAACTTTGCTCCAGCCAAGCCACTGATAGCTAGAATTTATCACAGAATTTAGTCTTCCTCAGTCTGAAACAACACAGCGGAGGGTATCTTTAGCCTTGACAGTTCTGTAACACAGCCAGCTGGGTCAGATCCCTGAGTACACACAGCTCCAGGAAAAACCTCGAGAGTCCATTCCTGCACCAGTGTGGGAAAACCATTGTGTTCTGTGGGTCTTGCACACAGCCTGGCATTCACACCCCATGGGGTTTTCAGGGCATGCAGAAGAAGGGAAAAAGGGACTAAAACATGCAGAATGGGATGTTGCATTGTTTTAATGCTTCTGAACTCCATTTTCAATTAAAGAAAAAATGTACATTTACTCCTAACTGACAATTCTTAAGGCTCAAAAAACTGGGTATAATTTGGCATAACTGCCCAATGGTGGAAACTGAGTTGCTGTTATTTCTGACTGATAATCTTGACAGTTCTTGAATTCCTGTATTCTAACCAATAGAAACAAATTTCTCTAGTTTATAGTATAGTTCAATTAAAGTATAAATGCAAAAAATGAGAGAATCACATCAAAAGAGATGTTAAACTTTACATGTTACTTGCTGTGCCTTGAGATTAATCAAGATCTGTGCCAAGATCACAGTTTAGTTGGTTCTAAAGACAATATGGGTTGGTTTTTTTATTTCTTTAAATATTATTTTTCAGAATGACCATTCTTCCTCCAGTAGAGAAGCTGAAGATCCTACTGGAGAAAGTGAAAGACTTCCACATAAAGTTTCTTGAAAAATATGCATGAAACTTCAGTGGCTTTTCCCCCCAGTCCCCTCCCCTTCAAGGCAAATGCAGACAACGAACAATGATGTGCTGAGAATCTGCTGTTTATCTAATTTAACTAAACTCAAAATAGATAGAATCAGACTCAGATACTGCTACAACTTATTGGACTATTAAAGTTATGTCTGGTGTAGAAGACATTGTTACACCAAGTTTTTTTTTAAGGGGATGAGGAAGAATGTGAAGAAAGCAGTGAGAAGAAAGAGTCAGTAAATGTTTTTGTGCCTTGATTGAAAGTTACATTTGTGAACTTTTGACTCAATAGGTTGGGGAAGGGAATTGCTCATTAAAATTACTACTGTCATGTGGGGTTTTTTTACAAAATGAAAATGCCAAGTTCAATTGTTTAGATAGGAATGTGTTTCCCATCCTAAAATTCCACTAAACAAAAATCCAACTCCTACTTTATAGGTATTGTTTGGTTTAATTTTTGTTGGTTTTGTTAAGCGTGAAGTGTTCTCCAAACCTGATCAAGCATGTAGGGACAGCGTGCTTATTTAAAAGAATATTCAGCAGATGTGTGCAGACACCTTTGAAATTCTGTTGAAAAGAAATCCTGCCATCCCAGCATAGTTGGAAAGGAATATACAGTTTTGATCAGAGGAGTGAACGTGGTGTCTGCTTGAACCATATTCTTATCAAACTGAAACATAACAAGGAATACAATCTTCTTCCTGTGCTATTCAACACATGATCCCAGCATAAGAGCACTGAACACGTCCTGCATTAACAACTCCAGGAGTCTCCTGTTAACCCACATCTTTTATACACATGGAACAGAGTAAGTTACTGTCCCAAAGCAGATGTGAGTACAGTCAATCCTTTCAAGTAGGGTAAAACACAGCCCTTTCAGAACCGCTCTGTCTGTGGGCAGCATTTGTTGGGAAACATCACACAGCCCCTCTAGCTGGCCAAAATCCAGCTGGAACTTGCAAGGACTGACACGTTGTTACCAGGAGAAATGCTGGGGCTGATTTCTAATGAAGAGGAAGGTATTTAAAGGAAAATGTCTTACACCAAGCAGAAAGATAATGATAGTACAGCTGACACTTAAATCTTCCACAGTCCTACTGCTGGCTGAAGGATCCTGAGTGCTTCTCAAAGCCCAGCTGAACAAGGTGGCTATCTAGGAGTACAGCTGCGTGACTCCACTAATCTCTGCCAGCTTCCCTGCAAAACAAAGGACAGCTCCTGTTTGTCTAGAGCTGGAAGCTGGACACCTTCTGCTAGCTCTGATAAAGGGCTAAAGGAACAGAGCTTTCAGTATTCTGATGTGAAAGCATTAGCATTTGTCAGGCTTAGGCTCAGCATTTACAGAGTTTATTCATCAAGAATATCACATTCAATCTAGTCATTCATTTTAAGTTCTTATTTAGAAGTAAACTCATTTTAATGTCTACTGGCACTTTGTGAGGCTGCTGTTGTAGCTGGTTCAACACCCTGTGCTGATCCAGCTTACTAAAGCCAAGGGCTAGAGAAACACCATCCAGATAAACCTGTGCCAATTTATCATGTGAGGAAGACGAGATAACTGTCCTTGCCACAGCAGCCCCTGTCTATGACCCAGCATTAGCAGTGGGAGAGCTTCTCACAATTCCTTACTGAGGCCTGGGAGAAGAATTTATTCCTCTCAATCACTTGCCAGGGGTCACAGGTTATGGAGGAAAATGGCACGGCTGCTACACAAAGCTACTGTGGAGGATTGGAGAAAATAATTACATTTTTCTCCTCAGAGCAGTGCACTTCTGGGAGGAGAGCACGCTGAGAACACTTATGCTGCTACCATCCATTGAAAAATACAACCTGTCAGCACTCTCCACTTGGCATCCTTTAATATGCACTAATAAAACAAACCCAGAAAGCAAAACTGTGGGAGGAGGTCAGAATAATGACGTGAAAATAAGACAAACAGCACTTTCCTACTCTAGGAATGTGTCCAAATCAGATCTGGCTTTGGACTCTTAATGCAGTGTAGATTGAAACTAAGATCTAACAATGGGAATTAGAATATTTTTTATATTTTTGTAACTACAGCTTTTTCATGGGGTAGTATTTGTAATCTAATAAGTCAATAGATTTTATATTTGCCTTGCATTTGCACCTGATACTTCTGGAAAAAATGTAAAGATTTACAAGTTTATAATGATAATTTACAGGTGTGAAAGGCTTCTTGTTTTAAGTCAGGACAGCAATTCTTACACTTTTGAATCAAAATATAATGGCATAAACTGAGTTTTTTCTAAACATTCTATTATGGTGCCTTTTCTGTTTCTGACATTATAAGGGATAACAATTTATTCTTGATGCATCTCATATGGAAGGGTGGTGATTTCTATTGTCCATCCATAATATTTGTATGTATTGTGATAAGGTTAATGTGCATTTTTGTGGAACAATCCTGTAAACCTACGACAAAAAGGCTTGTTTTCCATGTCTTTGAAATATTTCATTAATAACAGACAATCCTTCCTTTCAAATGCATGCTTCTAGGTTTGATCTTCCTCCAGGTGCTCCTTATAACAGTACTTCAGATGTATGAGACTTCCAAATAATAAAGCACATGCTAAAAAAATGGTAATACTTCTCCATTTTCTATGTCACTGGAGCAACAACAGCTGGATTGCACTATGACACATTTAATCCCATGTTCAAACCAGTACTTACTAATATTTAGTACCCATGTAGCAGATCATTAATTTCTGCATCACTCCAGTTTATGGACTTGACATTTGTCCAACTTATTACCACAGAACTATTCCCTACCAGGGCAGAACTGCAAATAGAGATGGTCTTAGGCAAGTTTATGCTCATAACTAATCCTGTAATGTAAGGAGTTGTAACCAGGAGTCAAGCCAGCCAGACTTCTTTTTTCACAGAGAAGATCAGCCAGGCAGCTGAGGCTGATAAACTGTGTCCTGAAAGCTTTGGTGAGGGGTTTGTTTGGTGTTGGCAGTTCCCTTTTTAAAAAACTTCTTACATGGCTTGTAGGAGATTAAATTTACAGAGCAACACTATCTTGTCTTTTTGCAGTGACATCTCAGAATTACTCAAGTGGTGTTTGTCTGGTAATTTCAAAGAAAACAAAATTTAAGGAAAGGGAAACTAGTCCTGCTTCCGTAAACATATACGCATATGCCAGAACCACCAAAAGCAGGATATTCTTTTCTTTCTATCAAGATTTTGAGTGTTTTCTGGAACAGGAGCACCTGTTTGGGGGGGTGTGGGAAGATGGAATATGTTGTTTGTTTTATAAACAAGAACATGATCTGATACAAAATGCTTATATTATGAATTGCCAGTCAGATTTTTTACAGCTTTTTTTTGAGTGACGTAGTCTGTCCCATCTGGCTCAGGAGATATGCCAGATGCATATGATACAGAAAAAGCTACTCACTTCAGAGAGCTTGCAGCATCCATATACACACCATGTGAAAACCACCGGTGTTTTAAAGTATTATCTAAATGCCTTTTTGCACAGTTCCTTGCTCAAATTTGTACAAAACCAAAGATACTTATACCTCATATTATTTTCTTTTGTTAAGATATATACAAGATAAGTTTCTTCTTAGGAATTCTATGAGGATAAGGAATTCTATTTTTAACTATATGGACTTAAATATTTTTATATATCCAATACTTGCTGTAGCCATGCCTTTCTAATGTTCCCTGTTACTACGTGTTTATTAAATCCTGTCTTCACCTGCTCAGAATTTGCAAAAGGTGTAACCATTTGCACTGGACAGAGCAGATTAATCCCCTGGTTATCTCTGAAACCCTACACGTTCTGCACACTAAACAGCACTAATTTACCTAAACCCAAAGCTGAGCTCTGAATCCGGGCCCTTCCTTTGGCACAGAGGGTTCCCAGCACCTGGGGAAGCCCTGGCAGCACAAGCACCGCCTGCCCCAGCCCTGGGCACCCGGCTCCGGTCACCTTCCCGGGATGGAAACGCTCACCTGCTGCTGTGCCCGGGCTGCTCCAAACAGGGAACAAACAGCGCGGTTCATTGGTGCCGCCAGACCGAGCGTGTCTGTGTGTGGGTGTGCGTGTGAGCCTGCCCAGCTCCTGCCAGGGCATAAGGATCAGTAAATCGTAGAATCGTGCAATGTTGAGGGGCTGGAATGGCCCTTAAAGGCCAGCCTGTCCCAACGCCCCCGCCTGGGCAGGGCCGGCTCCCACAGCGCAGGTTGCTCAAGGCCTTGTCCGGCCTGGCCTTGAGCGCTGCCGGGGTTGTGGCATCCGCAACCTCCCTGGCTTCCAGGCTCTCACCGCCCTCACAGTAAATAATTTCTATTATCTGATCGCCGTTTCCTCCCTTTCCATTTGTACCCGTTTCTCCTTGTCCCGTCACTACAGCTGCCAGCGCCGGAGGCACCTCCGCGGCGGGGCACTCGCACCGCGCTCCCCTCAGGCCGCTCCCTCCCCTCTGCCTGAGGGCTCCGCTCGTCCCCGGCCGGGCGCTGCCGGTCCTGCCCGCCCCGGGGTGTGCACGGCCGGCCCCGCTCCGGGCTGGGCTCGGCCCGGCTCTGGGCCATGGCCCCGGGGAAGGCCCCGTGCCGGCGGCGCAGCAGCGACTCGGGCGTGGAGCCGGACCGCGGGCCGCTGCCCCGGGACAGGGACCAGCGCGCCGCGCTCTCACAGAAGAAGAAGGACCAGCGCATCGCGCTCTTCCTCAGCGACTTCGACCAGCAGGGTAGGGACGGGCTGCCCGGGGTGGGGAGGGAGCGGCGGCTGCGGGCCGGGACAGCCCCGGGCCGGGATCGCCCCCTCGGGCAGGGCCGCCCGCCCCGCGCCCCGCGCTGGCAGCTGATGGAGGCTCCAGGCGCTCCGACTCCCGGCTCGGATTTCTCCGGATAAATCGCTGTTTCACCTTTCTTTTGTAGCGCGGTCTCGCAGTGCTGATACTTGGAAATAGGTAACACGCATGGCAATAAAAGCGTGTTTTGTTTTAAAGCTAAGGAGCACATCCAGGAGATGAAGAAAGAGCTGGATTCGCTTTTGCAGACGGCGGAGAAGGCGTTCGCGGTGGAGCTGCTGACGATGCCGGCCGCCGTCAGGAAGATGAAAAGGAAAGAAGTGCTGGGTGAGAGTGCGCGCCCTGTGCTCGGGGTGCGGGCAGCGATGTGCCCGCGCTACGGGAGAAAACCGGGGAATTGGTGGCTTTCATGGAAAGGTTTGCTTTGTCTGCCCTGCATTTTAAGCAGACCAGCAGTGCTGTTACCCAGCAGATGCTCGCTGAGCACTCATGTTCAAGCAGACTGATCTCTGTAACGCACAGGGTATAGAATTAGTTGGTGACTAGTCTGGAGAGTACTGTTCTGTGTGCACTTAAGTAATCTTATTTAAAGTGTGAAGAGACAAGAAATAATTACAAACCTAGTGTTTTCTGTGTGTAAAAATACGCATTTTTTGTTCATCTGAATCTGTTTATCCTTACCCACAGAGATTATTTTTTCTTTGTCAATTTGAACTCTCCTGAGCCATTCTAATCTAGTCATAGACCTGTGATGATAAGCAAACAAGTTTAATTTTAACTCCCATTGATGCAGAGGTTTAAGATGTGTACACTCGGCATCAGATGTATATTCTGGTTGAGAACTGATGTTTCTGGAACCTACCTTGCAGTTGGAAATTGTAGGGGCCACACAGAGATCAAACCTGAACTTGAGTTGACTGTAAGCCTGAGTATGTATTTTGATGTCCTTCTGGAGAAACTTCTGCCTAAGAGCATGAGCTGTCTGCAGTGCAACATGTGCATGTGGTGGCTCTTTGAATTTGGGGGATACCCTGTGTGACTACACTCAGGATTCTTTCAAGGATTAAACACCGAAACGGCCTTAGATTTTCATTGTAGGAGTGACTACAGTCCTACAAGACTGGAATCTTGTTCAAATGTAACACATATGCTGACCTAAGGTTATCTATCTATTTAACCACTGTAATCCTGAAGTACTTGTTTGGCTTCCGAGCCCATAAGATAAGAATCTGAAGATAAAAATTATGTAAGTAATAGTATCTAAATAAGTTATAATTTCTTGAGTTACAGATTTGCAAGGACGGGAGGAAGTGGCTCTCGCTGCTGCAGTGGTGAGTGTGTGGTTTCAAATCTTACCACAGTTTACAGAATAGACTTCTTCTCTCCCTGCTGTAAATACCTCAGACAAACGATTTTGTTTGGCTGTGTGTTTAAATAGAAGATGATATGAAAAGACTAGACAGTCAGCCATGGTGCAGTTATGAACATTGCCTAAAGTTTTAGGGTCATCTGCTGGCAGAAATTCAGATGTTTCAGAAAAAAACCCCAAACTAGTGTTTAGCCAATCCCACTTTCTGTCAGTTGCTTTCATGCCCTTTCAGTTCACTGCCTTTTGTAACATAATATGCATCTCCTGGGAAAAATCTGACGACCTTCCCTTGTTGGATAAACATTTTTTTTAGACTACCTGCTCTCTAGAAGACATGCCAAATCCCAAACTGGTGAGGACCAACAGCAAAAAAGGCAGGTCAACTCATTAATATATAGCCTGTGGTTCTTACTTTTTTTTTTTTTTACTGGTTTGNAACAAGCTGCATTGAAATGAATACTATTCTAGGCTGTTGCATTCCCCTTTTTTAGTTCACATATATGCAAAAAATCCCCACCTAAACCAAATTTAATATAAGTCATTGCCATATCACAGAACTTATAATAGCTGGATTTCAATCTTTAAAAGCCTTATTTTGAATAGAAACATTTTGCAACATTACAATTAGTTTTGATCAAATTAAGATAAAATTCCTCAATAAATTTCCTGTCACCTCACAAAAATGGACTTTAAAAGGAAAAAACAAAACATACTCATTNAGTAATCTTATTTAAAGTGTGAAGAGACAAGAAATAATTACAAACCTAGTGTTTTCTGTGTGTAAAAATATGCATTTTTTGTTCATCTGAATCTGTTTATCCTTACCCACAGAGATTATTTTTTCTTTGTCAATTTGAACTCTCCTGAGCCATTCTAATCTAGTCATAGACCTGTGATGATAAGCAAACAAGTTTAATTTTAACTCCCATTGACGCAGAGGTTTAAGATGTGTACACTCGGCATCAGATGTATATTCTGGTTGAGAACTGATGTTTCTGGAATCTACCTTGCAGTTGGAAATTGTAGGGGCCACACAGAGATCAAACCTGAACTTGAGTTGACTGTAAGCCTGAGTATGTATTTTGATGTCCTTCTGGAGAAACTTCTGCCTAAGAGCATGAGCTGTCTGCAGTGCAACATGTGCATGTGGTGGCTCTTTGAATTTGGGGGATACCCTGTGTGACTACACTCAGGATTCTTTCAAGGATTAAACACCGAAACGGCCTTAGATTTTCATTGTAGGAGTGACTACAGTCCTACAAGACTGGAATCTTGTTCAAATGTAACACATATGCTGACCTAAGGTTATCTATCTATTTAACCACTGTAATCCTGAAGTACTTGTTTGGCTTCCGAGCCCATAAGATAAGAATCTGAAGATAAAAATTATGTAAGTAATAGTATCTAAATAAGTTATAATTTCTTGAGTTACAGATTTGCAAGGACGGGAGGAAGTGGCTCTCGCTGCTGCAGTGGTGAGTGTGTGGTTTCAAATCTTACCACAGTTTACAGAATAGACTTCTTCTCTCCCTGCTGTAAATACCTCAGACAAACGATTTTGTTTGGCTGTGTGTTTAAATAGAAGATGATATGAAAAGACTAGACAGTCAGCCATGGTGCAGTTATGAACATTGCCTAAAGTTTTAGGGTCATCTGCTGGCAGAAATTCAGATGTTTCAGAAAAAAACCCCAAACTAGTGTTTAGCCAATCCCACTTTCTGTCAGTTGCTTTCATGCCCTTTCAGTTCACTGCCTTTTGTAACATAATATGCATCTCCTGGGAAAAATCTGACGACCTTCCCTTGTTGGATAAACATTTTTTTTAGACTAACTGCTCTCTAGAAGACATGCCAAATCCCAAACTGGTGAGGACCAACAGGAAAAAAGGCAGGTCAACTCATTAATATATAGCCTGTTGTTCTTTCTTTTTTTTTTTTTTACTGGTTTGAACTGAGTATTTGTAAAATGAATGCTAAGCCTGAAGAATACAAGAGGGAAATGTGCACAACAGACCTCCAGCATTCAGTGTGGAGGATCATAAGCTATGCTACTGTAGAGGTACTTTAAAGCATGAGATAAGAGCTTCTGTCCTTTGTATTTATCAGGGAAAATGGTGAGAAGAGACAGATTTAAGGCTTTACAGTATAGCAGGAGAGCTAGGAAAGTCACCCCTCTTTTCTTATGTTTCCCTTGACATTCTGCCCATTAAGCTTTGTAAGAAAAATACCATTTTTCTTCATATCCCCAAATATGCAATAAGGAGGACACTACCACTGGGGTGTGATTCTGTTTTGTCTGTGGGTTGAGGGATTATCTGGGGTCTTTTAAGTGTCCTGTGTGTGCCAGTGCCTGTGATGAACACACAGTTTGCTTTGACCTGTGTCCCAGGTGAATGACACAGGGTGGCAGAAGGGGGCAAAGCTGTCCATAGGGGGGAAAATAGGCTTCAAACATGAGGCTGAAGTGGTGTTTTGTGCTCTTCATGAGATCTTTATTTTCCTTGTCTTGCTAATACATTTCTAGTTAAGGTAACTACAATTGTTGAATATGAAGATGCCAAGCACAGTTCTGGAAAGAAAATAACTAAAAAAGTAAGTTACTCTGTTTTTATTCAGAAAACATAAGGACTTGATCAGTTCTGACCTGCCACAAACCCTGCTAGATCCATGACCAGGCAGGCCAGTGCTCTGCTGTCTGTTGGAAAAGTCAGTTATTTAAAATGTAACATATTTGAAGTTAAGCAAGGCTAAATAGTAAATTATGTTCATAATGAAATATGGTATCTGCACTTCTAGTGACTAATTCACACAGGCTGGCAAGTACTGGCATAGTCATTCTCTCTTGACTTGCCAGCAAGTCTTGATAGTTTGAGGAACCATATTTTGTTGAAACTTTTTTTATTTTTTAGATCAACCTCGGGTTTACTCCATCCTTTTCTATAACTGAGTAGTGCATTCGTGTCTCTAAACCAAATCAAGTGTTTTAGTTTTGCCACCTCAGTCTGTCTGTGCAGTGTAGCTCCTCAGCCAGACACTGATGTAGCAAGGTGACAACAAATACAAAAAAGATTCTGTGCAGTTACAGACTTCTACTGTAAAAAGGCTTAAAAGTTGGAAGGGTGTATATTAGACAGGTGGTTGGTTATACAGAACTTCAGTAGGAATAAATATATTTTGGCATTATGAAACTTCTTTTAGAATGCGTATTTGGCATTTTATAGCTGTATAAAAGGCAGCACTATGGGGCTTAACTACCCTTTTTCAACAGGGAATGTTTACATTATTGTTTCCTGCAAATACCTATCATTTTGCTTTCAAATACCACCTTTTTAACTGCAGCCTTATATATGAATTTTCAGATTTCCAAAACCAGGTCGCTTGTTTCCCTGGCCTCTGGTTTAAGTGGCAAACTGAACTCTCTTTCTAGGTAAGACTGACCTTTGATAGCTGATTTTACTCACCTGAATTTGTGAGTGCTGAACACAATTATTTTCAAACATAGCAACTGAGATTTGAGCCCAATGGGAATACAGCTGATAAGGATTCTTCCATAACCTGACTGAGATGCACTGTGGTGATGTGAGCCCAAAAAAAAAAAGCACCTGTAGCTGATGTAGGCACAATCTGTGCACAGTTCTGAATTTAGGGGAGCAGTGCAGATTCCCAAACAGTACTAATGGAAGAGAGTATGTAAGGAAAGCATCTTTGCTGTGCTAGTACTACTGAACTGTTCTGTAATAAATACCTAACTCGGGTACTGCAGCCCACCCTTACCTAATAAGATAAATTATTATTGTGTTCTTGTATGGTTTAGGTCCCACTATGTGATGTTTACCCCAGGAGGGCTTTTTACATGTGTTTTTCACACTACATCCCTGTCATGGGGCACTTCAGTATTCTCTAATCAACTGTCTGTCTACCTTCATCCTAGCTAAAACTTTACAGTAGGGAGTATGTGAGGAGGAAATAAATAAAAATAGTAAACCAACAAAATAAAACCCCCAACAAAACACAACAACTACTTTTTTTTAGTGTCTGTTTACTCCTCTGCTAGTGTAGCTTGCAGAAGGATGCTAAGTCTCTTTGTTTCCATCGCAGTGCCACAAATGTCAAAGCCACTCCAAAGGGAGCTAAAAGGTAAGGGGTTTTCAGTTTGTTCTTAATAAGTAATTTTGTTCAATACCATGATACTATATATCTATATTATCATCAGTCTAGATGTAACAGATCTTCATGGTCTGCCACTAAATGTGACAATAGGGATGCCAAACCAGTTACACCTGGTGTGGGTGTGGGTGTTAATTTACATTATCAGAGGCACAGGATTTGATGTCCTAACTAAGTCAGTTTTAAAAAAAAAATCTATTTAGAGTATAAATTCTATTCTCACTCACTATTTAGACTTACATCTCAAACTTGTTCTCAGAGCCCAACCTTGATTAAAATGTCACCAACATTGCTTTGTTAAAAGAAAAATAAACCAATCCCCACAAACTCCTCAACCAAGTACACTGATAATCAGTTCTTAGCATCTTGAATAGTCAAGATTTCCAGTTAGTATCATTCTTCATAAATCACAGTTTGCTTTTGGCACAAGCTGAAGTGAGGTGGTGAACAACTGAAATGGGTCCTGAAACCAGTAAGTGTTACAGTTTTACCTTGGCCTGCTATAAATGTCAGAGGCTTGTTTCCATGTACAACACACCCAAATCTTACATTTTTAAGTAAAATAAGAACAGTTGTATAATGAAAACTTAGGAATTCTGTATAGCATAGGGCATGCCCTGTGCCTCTGAGAGCTAGCAGCTTTGGTATTTATTGATATCTCCCTCTGTAGAAGACAGATACAGCACATCTTATCTCAAGCCCTGAGGCATGAACTTTCCTCTTTCCAAAACTGTAAACATCCACTGCTGATATTGGAGAGTGGATATTCTTGTTACTGAGTGGCCAAAATGTCATCTTGTGTCACAGGCTTACAAGATTTCTGCAGTGGCAGGGTCATAAAACGTTACCCAGCAGTGCCCATGACTGCTGTCCATGGCTGGATTTTGTAGTCTCCTGGCAGAACAGGAAAAATTTAAACATGACTGCCTCTCTCCTAGGTGTATTTTCTACTACTTGCATTTGCTTCATGCTTGAAAATTTTCAGCAGAGCATAGAAAGTTAACCTCAGAGTAACATTTTCATTGTATTCTAGTGCTGGATTACAACAGACCGTCTCAAGAACTTTACCTACCAGCAGCAGAGTTCAAGGCATGTTAAAAAGAAGTAAATCAGTACCCCAACATAAAAGTGTTCCATTTGTCAACATCCCCCTGGCTGATGGACAGGTATCCTTTTTTGTTTTTTTTTTTTTAACATCTTCAACTTACAGTAGTTGATCAATGCAAAGTCTGACAGTGATAGCTCTTGCTATTCCTAAATAAGATGCTGCTGAACAAAAGGAAAAATGCCTGCCAAAGTTTTGCAATGTACGGGGGAACAGGAGTTCCAGAGAAGCTGGGCATGCAAGAAAAATCTTTTAATCTTATCATTTTCTCTTCAGACACTCTGTACAGCTGGTGGAGACCTCCGTAACATCGATGTGCAGCTCCTACATCAGGATACAGTACAGCACATTCATAACCTGGTGGTAAGCTTGAACTAGGAGGCTCACAGAGCTGTGTATTCAGACACCTGCTGCCAGGCTTTCATGTCAGATTCTGTCATCAATGCAAACTTAAACTCTTTGGAGTTTAAGCCTAAAGTGGCTGGCATCAGTTGGAGGGAGGAAGAGGGAGGGGAGAACTGCTGCACATGGATCTGTGTAAAAGTAACTGCACTTACATAAGCATGTGCAGTTTGGTGATAGCCTGGGGGACCACAGGAGCATAAACTCTTCCTTCTGCAGTGCTCTGGTGGCTGTCCTACCATGAGAGCAAACTGTCATTCTCTTATCTCATTCACAAAGGCTGGCAAAGCTACAGCTCAGTTTTGATTCTTCTTACAATCCATTATTCTGTGCCCCTTGCTGAGTAAGAACTGTACACCTGCTAATTCTCTGCTGCAGTTCAACAGAACTGCCTTAATGGTTGTGAAACAAAATAAAGTGGAACAGAACTTTGTAGCACATAGTGCCCAACCCTCCTGAAGAAGAAGGTACCTGGGCTATTGTTTGAAGAAGTGGAAATCTATCCAGACATGAGAGATATTAACCAGTTTACAGTTGTGCAGGTACAGAGAGACCAGTGCAGCTGAGTCAAGCTAGAGGTCTGGGAACTGTTCTGTGTATTTTGTTCTGGCCCC
Source organism: Oxylabes madagascariensis (assembly GCA_013400675.1). NCBI lineage: Eukaryota > Metazoa > Chordata > Aves > Passeriformes > Timaliidae > Oxylabes > Oxylabes madagascariensis. The sequence continues at coordinate 38,423 of VYZR01068014.1, forward strand.
CCTGCCCCTGCAGGCAGACAGTGGGGAGTGAGCAAGAGCTCACTGCTTGCTTTTACAGTAGGGACCTTTCTGCTTTCAGCTTCTTTGGGGTAGCTTGAGCTAAAATGAATTTTCTCCCCTCAGAGTGAGCTGACTGTACTATGTGGAAAGGTAACACCTAAACCAAGTTAATGGAACTGTCTTGTGACTACAGAACATTTGTGACTGCTTGTGCCTGCTGCCTCCAAAGTGCTGAAATTATGTCTACTCTGTCTTAAATAAAGCTTTATACTGCCCAGTAAATGTTTTTATAAGCTTTTATATCATGTGATGTGTCTTATTAAGTTCCTGTTATGAAGGATACCAAAGCAGAAGAAAATGCTACTTTTTCTTTATAAAAGGCTTAGGTTAGATTTTAACTAAGATCACAGCAAAATGAACAGTAAGAGACTGTATATACAAAGTAAGTTTCTCTAATATTCAACTCATAAATAAACTGAAGTAGAAGGAACTACATTTTTGAACAGCCTTAAGACACTTTTAGTTATGTGGTAGCATATATGAATCTAACACAGGAATAAAATTTATTTCTAGTCTTGTGTGTGACATGACAGTAATGTGCAAGATGACAGGTAAAATTAGAATTTGTTATCAGGTGGTGTTGGCAGGAGCCCAAATTAATGCCAGCTGAGGACTGAAGCAGAACTGGCCTACAGTGATCAGCTCTTCCTCCATCTCTTTACACAAGCTATTATGAAAAGTTACCATGAATCCCTTCCTCTCTTCCCTTTCAAAAAAACCAACCTGAAAGGGTATTAAAGGTTTAGAGTATTACTCTATTTTGCAAGGACTTACCAGCAGAAGGACAGGTGTTGTAATTGTTTAAGCATTGCAAGTTACAGGGACTGACTCCTTGGTGAGATCACTCAGGAGAAAGGATCAGCATGTAACCATGGCTTCACAAAAAGCAACCCCAAGTTTTAATAAATGAAAATAAAAGACCCACTAGAGAATGTCACATCATAAGTCAGTACTGAAATACAGATCAAACAGTATTTATTTTTGCTTCATTTTTAGAGTCTATAACAAGGATGTTCAGCAACACTCAAATGCCAATGCCTACCCAAGCACATTGAAACCCTTGGAGTTTGTCCCTCCAACCTCCAATAAAATGTCAACAACTATCAGAGAAATAACTAAACAAGTCACACTTCAGATTTGTAAAGAAAAGTAGAGTTTCAACTTTCTCACTTAAACAGGAGAGAAACCTTGCTATAGAGGCAGCTTACCAACCCAACACTGTTCATGCACAACAGTTCCTTAGTTAAGGTCACATTTTTGCTTTGCTCTGGCATTTTTGCCAATTAAGAGTAATAGAACTGCAGCTGGAGATCTTAGTATCTTCATACTTAAACCAAAATGCAAACTACTAGAAAAGTAACAAAACCATCTACCATTTATTATGTTTCCAGATTAAACAATTTTTATTTTAACTGGAAACATTTCTCTAGGAAGTGAGGCTGAATCAGGCTTTGAATAGGATTCAAAGGCTAAGAGAAAGACACCATTATTTCAGAATTTAATCATTCCCCATTTAAGGGGTTTGTTATCTTTAGAGTGAATTCAGATATCCTTGTGTTTTCTTCACACAAAGGGGACATGGCTGCAGCCTTCCCTGTGCCCATTTAGTCATCCCTTTCAGGAAGACTTGAACGTGGCACACAATTGTTATCCAACCTTCACCTAGTCTTAAAGCAGCTTCAGCCTCCCTGTGTTTATAAAATATCTATCATCTACATAGTCTCTTCATACACAGACTAGTTAAAGCCACTGGAAAAGTAAGAGTTACAAGGCAAAAGAAATATATTATACACCAACTGCTTTTATTTCATTTCAGAAACCGTTCACAAGATGGTAGAAAAAAAACTTACAACCACTTCTAATTTAGTCTTTCATTGTTCCCAGTCAGCTCTAAACCCATTATGTGCAAAGCCCATTTACCATGCATCTAGATGATAGATACAGGCTATGAAATTCTTGATTCTACTTGTAGCAGCTTATGCAGGTGCAGCCAAATACCAAGCCTCAGGACAAATTGTACACAAACTTTACAATGTAGAATTTGAATTTAAAATATGAAACTTAAAATCTACACAAAACTGGTAAAAATCAAGCACAGATACGAGGACAAACTTAAAACCCATGTGAAAAGGAGTCTTGTCTTCCTTTCAAGTGCTTTATTCTGCTACACAGTCAAAATGAAGATGTAAGCTTGTGGTTAGTTTAAATTACACTCTGTAGATACTATAGACCAATTTAAAAGTTACACATACAGCAATAGATGTCCATTGGTTCATCTGGATTACTTATACAATCCAGCTGGATTGTTGAAAACAAGTCAGGCAAAATTTGAAAGAAAATCCTTGTGCAACTTTTTAGACAAATGTTTACTGGTGGGCACACTGTACCCCAGGTCCATGATGGCTGCTTTCTTCATCAGAACTATCATTATAAGCTTCACGTCTCTGGCCACCACCTGAACCACGAGTGGTATCAAATTCTTGAAGATCTACCTCTTCTGCATCACCAATTACATTGGGAAATTCTGGTCTAGCTGGCAGAAGATCTTCAAGTTCCTGCCCCAAAAAAGGAAACGCATTCAGTATTGCATCTACAACTCCTAAATAAAGTGACCAGTTTCCCACAGCTTCAAGACACCTCTAAGAGCAGATTTGGCTTACAAGTCTGTGCTGATGAAAGCCCTGAACTGCAGAGTCACTTAGAAGTATTTGTATCAACTGGAAGACACCACTTCAAGAAAACCAACAGCTCCACGTATCATCAACCAAAAGTGCAATCAGTAAATACAGTTGCACTCTGTACACTTATCACACAGCAACAGAAAGATTCTCCTCCTTCCCTCATCTGTGTACCATCTGCACTGCTCTTAAATACAGCTTCCATAAATTCATATTTCAAGGGGTGAAACATGTAACACGTGGCCCATATAAAAGGTTAAAAGAACTTGCATCTAAATTTAAGCACTAAAAGCAAGCCCATGAGGTTCTTTGCACACTGTCAAGTAAGACACCACATTTATGTTTGAAAAACTACTTACTGAAAGCTTTTCTGGGCTAATCCAGTTATTTTCAGGAAACTGAACATCAAATTTAATGTAGAGATCCCCTTTCTCAAAAGGATTGCGATACTGTGGCATTCCTTCACCTCTGACTACACGAACACAACCTGGAATTCAAAGAGAAGTAAGGTAATCAGGAATGGCTACTTCAGAGCCATTCTCTCTCCATGCAGTTCCCTGGTTCCCAGGCCTACATTCAGTTGACAGGACAACAACACTGGGATTAAGTGCTGAGGAAGCACAAAAGCATAAACAAAGAAATCCTCATCAGGTCAAGCCTACCTGGCTCAATTACTTTTCCAGGAGGATATTTAACCACAATCTGACGTCCATCAAGGTGCTTAAATGTGAACTGAAACCCACACAGTGCTTCAACAAGTCCAATCTTGTGTGTCATATGCAAATCATTCACATCCCGCTGGAACACCTGGAAAACAAGGGAGACATCCTTTCTAGTACTATAATCACAACTCCACCAGACCCATTATTGAGAATTCATAATTATTTATCCTTAAAATTCCATGTCAGGGCAACAGCCTTTGTACGAAGTGAACTTGATTCTATTAATTCAGACAGCTTAACATGCTTGGGAAGTTTTTGCCTGACCAACTGTCATCTACAATAAACCAAACCACACCACACATCAAGGTAGGATTCAAATTAAACCAGGCCTGTACAGCAGCATTGCTCTTTCACACCCAACGTCTTCCACACAAACAACCTATAAACAAAACTGACAAGAGTCTGACACTATTTCCCCTGCACTGGAGTATATAAACCACATCTTTGTTTTTCAGCTTTTGTCCTCATGTATATCTGCTTTAGGTCCCTTGATCTACAGCAGGACTTGGATCACCTAGCCCACAGCTGTCAGAAGTGATCTTTAGGCCACGTAACCCCGTATTCCTAAACAGAGTAAATCTTAAAACTTGTCCACTTGCAGTACCACGAGCTCCATCTCAAGGGAAATTTTAAAACACAAAGTCTACCTAGTTTTACTCACTAGGACAAAGTACAGACTGGCAGATTAGCAGTCCTTGACACAGCTTTGAAAAGCTTACAGAGTACCTAATTAGCAGATAACCAACATTATATCCTTAATATGATAAATGACTAGAGTTTAGATTTGTACCCCATGTTACTTTGTCAACAGGAAACCACTCCTCGAGTGCAACACACAAACTATTTATTTCATCATAGCTATACCTGGCATTTTTTAACAGTAGAATTAAAAAAGGAGCAGTCACCTCAACTCTGCCCCACATGAGTTTTAACAGGAAAAGATAAATTGCAATATTTAATTGCAAAGTGCAGTGTATATAGTCCAGAATACAGTGAACATAAGTCTTACCAAACCAGTATAAAATAATGTTTGTTTCGTTAAGTCAATCAGCAACATCATAATTTTGTGTTACTTCCAGAGCCACAGTAGCAAACACAGAAAGCACCATCTGGGGGTTTTATCAGGAATTCCCTGCCATGTCACAAGACATGGAAAAAAGCCACACTTAGAATTTTGTTAGTGTCACGAGCAAAGCAGAATAAAGTTAACATCCTGAATTTGCTCTTCACTGCATCTACTGTATCAAAGTCAGTCTGAGCTTATCTGAGAAAGCTACCTCTTACTAGCATTAGGAGGCACCAGAAGCTGCCTGTCCTCTGGCTAAGGACTTGCCCAGTTTTTTCTGGCTCACCATGAAAGCCACGTTACACGCTATAAATCTATTAAAAGCTATTCACCATCTCTCCCAGAGCTGCAACTCTATCAAATACTTTAAATGATTGGCCATCCATATAACTTAAATATTAACAACTGGAGTAAAAGGCATTTAAAAGAAACTCAAAAGCATTACCTCATTCTCCTTCTCTTGGAGTAAAAGGACAATATCGCCTGGTTCCACACCGGGAGCTTGATCTGCTTCTCCACTGAATGTAATTCTTTGCCCATGTTTCATGCCTTTATCTACATGGACTTCAAGTATTTTTACCTCTTTGATCACCTTCTTCCCTTCACATTTTTTACAGCGGTCTTTTTCGTTAATTACTTCACCTAAATAAAGACAAATTTTTGAGTTCAGAGATTTTGAAATAGTCGCATCCAATTCCTAGGAAAAGCTATTTGGAAGCAAGCTGAAGAATTTCTGCAACACCAGCAGTGATTTAGATGTTGCTTTATGAATACCTCACAAGAGGAAATCCAGGATTTACCCTAGCTGAGACAAGGGGAAGGAAGAAAAAAATAAAATACAAGTCCCCTGACTGCCCCATCCCCCAGAATATCCCCACAAGACAGTCCTGAGTAAATGCAGGCAGCAGAACTAGGGAGTCTTGCATACAAAAACAGGGAAAGAGAGCTGGTCACATCAAATTCACCCCTACACAGGTAACTGCTGCTTCCAGCAAGCTGAAGGGTGACAATCCAAAATGGCTTCAATGCTCTGTTCTACCTCACCTTTATTTTTCCAGTGACTCTTGTCTCTATACACAGTAACCAAAGTATGAGGGCACATCGACTGTAAAATTTTGGTACTAAGTGCCACAAGCAGATGTACTTGGTTTAAAATATTAAGCTTCTCACCTTAAACCACCTTTCTGTGAAACAAAGCATAACATTATGATGCAGTTGAAACTACAAAATATGTAGGTTAGGCACATGAAATGTTAAAGACAACATCATTTATGAAATGTTTTGACAAGTCACAAAATACAACTCTTTGTAGCTTGAGTGTTGTGACGAGTAAAATCATACACAAGGTGATGTTACTATTCTGCCAACTGCAGAAGACATAAAAAGACATCAGATGAAGTACTGAACTTGTTACCCCCAAACAGAACCAATTCAGGCAAAGACATCATCCTAATTTGAAGAAGTTAAAAATTCAACTTTAGGTTCCCATTTTGAACCTACATATATAGGTTAAAATAAATATAGGCCTTGGATATCAGGAGATGCAAAAAGACAAATAGCTCCTAAACCAGCAACATCTTGGGTTTTTACTTACTGCTGTTACTCTTGTGTTAAAGTAATGTTCACATCTAAGTGTTTTTAAAGATGATCAATCCCTACTGCTTGAGCTTCTAGGCTGCTTTTCAGTACATTAAACACTGTAAACCTCGCTGCTGTTCTGAATGAAATGATTTCTCCATGCTGCCACCAGAGTGAGATGCAGCTGACTGGGTAAGGGCAGAAGTGTCCTGGATAAGTTCCTCCTGAGATTTCAGCAGGAGGCTGGATCCAGGCAAGCACATTTAGTAACAGAGCAGAGCCTGGCCTACCTTCTCCATTGCAGTCAGAGCACACGGACTGCATCTGCTGCACCATTCCCGGGGCCAGCTGCCGGATCATGATGCGCACGCCCCGGCCTCGGCAGGCGTTGCACTTCTGAACGGAGCCGGCCTTCCCTCCCTGCCTGCAGCACAAAGCAACAGTTGCATGGAAAGGAAGTTCTTCAGAAAGCAAGCTGAAACCCCCTCCAGCAGTAGGTGAATATGCCTACATGCCCAACTGCACTGCCAATTACAGTTCAGTTCTCTGCTCTCCCACCCTTCCCCCATACAAAGCCCTTGAATAGTTCCAGTTCCATCAACAGCATCATTCAAGTTCAACAATTTGCTGGTCTGAAAGCAGGCTCCAGTAAGTCAAATACAGATAAAGATCTGACACAGGAGATCCTTCATTAGCAACCAGAGAACTCAAAAATACAAACTTACCCGTTACATGCACTACAAAGGACATTCTTGCTAACTTGTAGTTTAGTTGTCTTTCCATTATACAGATCTTCTAAAGAGACTCTACAAAATAAAGTATTTCTCTTGGGTTATCACTTAACAACTTACTTTCCCCATGTAATTAAAATACTTGCCTAGGACAAATAAAAAAAGAAAAACAACCTAGATATTCCTAACAAGACTAAATCTGCTATCAAAATAAGATTTTAAAGCACCATTTTGGCTTCTCCAAAGAGTTATTGAAAAAAAATTCCATACGTATCAATATACACTTGTAAATCTGAACATAGTTTCAGAGAAAAGCTGTAATTTAATCAGAAGAAACCAGACAGGATTGGTGGTGTTTCTCAATAGGAAACAAGCTTATCTAGAATTTTAAGTGCTATTATACAGTCATAATTATTATTTTTAATTCTACCAGGAAGGCGAGAAACAAACCTCTGTAAACACTGCAGACAGTAACACTGTCTATTGCATAAATACACAAGAACACATATAGAATACATAAGAACACATATAAAATACTTACTACTTACTACTGTATTGGGTTTTCTACACAAGAGAGTTTAGTGGGCAGGGGTCAGAATGTCCCCAAGGCCACTTAACTTTTTAGTGTTTCTCCTAAAAGGGTTTGTAAGTGGATGGCAATTTCAACTCAATGTATTGAGAACAGGTTGCCTGGCATCAGTATTTACAAATAACAAAATCAAAGCTCATTAATAATACACCACAGAATACTAGCTACTAAACTAAGCAAGCATGTGAAGTTAAAAAGACTTCACCAAGCACGGTTTGCCAACCACAGGAAAGATGTTGCTTATCTGAAGTTCTTAAAAGGGACCTGCTCAGCAGGCCAAAAACCAGCCATGACTGCAAGAAGAGATCTCCAAAACACAGTTAGATGTGATATTCAAGAATGGCTTGGACAAAATAAACAAAACCAAAACCAAAGCCATCACACACTTTTCCATTAATTATGAGGTTCAACTATAGTTCCAGCTGGCATTGCCCTATGAATTCAAGTCTTTCCAGAGCACCTCCACTTTCCCAAGAATCTGCCTGGTAAGTAATACCTGGCTGTTGAAGGCTTTGCCAGATTAGAACTACCAAACATAATTAAGGAGCAAAACAAAGAAAATAAAGCTAACAAAGTATGTAATTCAAATAACCTGGCAAAGTATTTGGTAGTCTCTAGATTAACCAACTCCACATGACTGGCCCCTGCTCTACACACAACATGCAGCTCTGAAGAGTAGTGCAGACTGCAGAGGATTTCAACTGAGAAGTGTATCAAGAACAGAAACCAGCAGAGTTTCTATGGTCAGAAAAGCTTCACAGTACAAGTTGCAGCATCAAGGTACTCACTTGAGTGGATGCATCATATCTTCTCCTCTTCTTCTACCATTGCGACTTCTACTCTGGCCACCCATGAAATTGAACAATCCACCACCAAAGATATGGGAGAAAATATCGTCCATTCCACTGCTCCCACTCCCTTCTCGGAGGCCCTGCTCTCCATATCTATCATACAGCTCACGTTTCTCGGGATTTGACAATACTTCATAGGCAAAGCTTATTTCTTTGAACTAGAAGAGGAACAGAGTCAAAACAGTGCACGATAATTTAGAACTTCAAGGCAGCATTTTACGAGTTTCTCCATCATGAACACCTATCAATTAAGAGGGTACACAATGAAACACTTTTCCACCCTCATTTTAACATAACTCATTCTTAGCAAGGCTTTAAAGCCAGACATGGGCTTAGTTTTGTTACATCTTACCATAAAATAAGACATTTTACTGCAAAACTTGGTTGGCTTTGCTCTTCAGTAGCATAAAAGAGATCTCTTTCAAAAAAAAAAAAAAAAAAATCCAACTGAAAAAAACCCCAAGTACACAATACTGCAGAAGCCAAAAGGCAGAATACCCAACAATTACATACTAACAGCAAAGACTTCAAGATGTTGGGCTTTTAAAATACACTAACAATTGAGTAGCTTACTGAAATGTACATCAATGTATTTGGCAAATTAGTATCTTTTCATAGTTACGTCTTCTCACCTCTAAGCAGCCATCAGAACTTCAATTTGGTTAAGGATAATCAGCTGAGTCAACATAATTGACAATTTTAAAATTGCTTTTAGCATAACAAATCTAATTCAACCTTCCCACATATTTCATTTGTTTTATGCTGCAGCAGTTTTAAGGATCTCTACACATACGTTTTTCCATTTTGGAAAAACTATCTTCTTCAAATTCCTACATACATGCCAATGCCAGCTGACATTATCCCAGCAAATGAGAAGCAGTTTTTTCCTCAGCATTACCTTTCCAACCAATTTGACTCAGCCAACTGCTGCATTTGGTCACAAGGTGCAATGGCAGATTTTGAGACTGGGGAGAAGTTGACCAGACAGTGCTCCCTCTCCCAGTATTGTTTAACAATTTAAACAGCAAGCCCCCAACACCTGTATTCAGTTCCTTAGATGCTACTGTAATAGCAAACTTAAGGTTTTTATTAAAAAAAAAAAAANAAACAACTTAATGTTTTTTTTTTAAAAAAAAAAAAAAAAAAAAAAAAAAGTCTTTCTTACTTTGTCCCCTGCATTTGGATTCTTATCAGGATGGTATTCCTTGGCCAGTTTTCTGTATGCCTAGTTGAAAGAGGTAGAAAATTAGCAAAAATTTCCATTAATCGGTTCTTTTCTGAGAAATTCAAACAGTGTCCCCAGGAAGAAAGAAAATCCTAATAAAGCAAAGTGAAAATATTACAGTGCTTCAAAGTAACCTAAAAAAACCCTTGACATTGCTACATTCATACATTAACTAGACTTCCATTTAAACACAGCTATGGCACACAACAGCTAGAACAAGTTTTCCTGCTTATCTTCATTAACTTAGAGGAAGAATCCCATTTGACTTTGATTAAAATGATTTACTCTTTAGAACTCATTCAAACCCTACACCACAACAGTAAATTTGAACCCATTTGTCTTTGCCCTCAATCACAGCAGCGCAGTAACAACAAAATGGCTGCCTCAGCTTCCCATTCAATCCTACAAAACCCCTCCTCACAACCATCATTTCCTTCTTCCCTACCTATCACTAATGGAACACTTCACCTCACTTTGAGCTGAGTATAAGTTACACGTGCAGAAATGTACATAGCACTGCTTTTATTTAATGCCATTGTTGTAAAACAGTGTGAGGAGTCAGTACAGCCAAATCCCCAGAAGGGACTTTCCAGAGCGCTTTTTCTGGCCAGCACTTTGGGACCATCACTGGTTCCTCAGCAGCCCTTCCTTCATCTGCTCTGCTCACACTTGAGAGGATCAAAGCAAACAACGCAGCAGGCAAAGACTTTTCCTACAACTGGAGCCAACAGCAGTAGAAACGTCAACCCTTCCTCTACTCCACTTCAACTCCCCTCAGCAACAATCAGGGACAGATATTAACAAATTACATTGTATACAGTCTTTTATTTTCCAAAGTACACCTACTAAAAAAGCTACAGTGATGCAACTGCAAAAAAACGGAAGTATCAATTCTTGGAGAGGATTTTTCAAACACTTTATTTCTGAATAACTGAGCACCTGAACTAACTCTTTAAAATTACAATGTTAAGAGCTTTACACAGAAAGCTTTACAGAAATCACAACTTCTGAACAATCAAATTTACTTTTTTTTATATTCACAGTTATTTCTCATTAATGATTGCACCTTGAAACACTCTGTACTTTTGCATGCAATCAAGACATGATAAAGAACTAATGAAATAAAAACAACATTGACATTACAAGCCTAATATTCTAAAGCTCAGTAAGTGTAAAAACCAAAACTCATACATCTTACTGGACAAATCACCCATCAGGAACACGGCATAATGTTCCACAAACCTGTGTATTCTGTTATGATGGATGCTCCCCATATATTTTAAGTATTTCAACCAAGAAAAAAACAAAACACCACTAAACTGATAACCTAAGTAACGTTATACAATCAGGAAAAAAGGAGCTTCCAATGGTGATCTTTAAAATGAGAAAGCCCTCACATCTTTGCTGATAACAGCATTCCAGGCCAGAGCAACTCTTACAACTACCCATGGCCCAAAAGGAAGCCACCACTATTTATTTCATCAGAACCAAATCCAGAATCAAGGTCTACACTGGAAACACATATAACTTCAGTGAAAATCAATTTAGCCACTGTGAAAGCCTGTTCTCTCAGCCCTTTCAGACTAAGATTCATTTTCACTTTTTCTATGCTGTTACATAGGTTAAAATACCAGATTTGAAAGCATCCATGAAACCTCTCAATGACAATAACATATACATGAACTCTTTGGTGTTGCAGACAGTTGGAAACTTTACATTCCACGGTTAGTCTAATATGCAGTAATTAATACTGGGTGGTGCAGGCTATCCTAGCAGAAAACTGCTCTGGTTTTCATTCTTACGGGACACAAACAGCTTTAAGCGAACTCTGTAAGAAAACAAAATATTCTGGTGGACAGTGCCGTATACAAAACAGAACCTTCTCACCGCCTGCCCTCCATCTCCAGCCAATTTCAACACTGCAATTGCCTATCCCTGCACAAATTAGGCTGCCGCGTGCATGACGGGTAAGGCGCAGTTGTTGGTGCCAGCACCACCCACCCGCGGAAGCCTCTGCTAGTGAACCGTCTGGTTCATTCTCCTCCCTCACGTGGAAACGGTCATTAAGGGCTGCCACAAAAAAAAAAAAAAAAAAAAAAAAAAAAAAAAAAAAAAAAAAAGAAAAAAAAAAAAGTGCTTCATACAGTACAGGATGGAATTACTATAGTGACGACCTGGCTCCAAGTTTTCACCTCCCCTCTTTGTTTACCACGCCTTGTCGCTCTCAGCCCGGGAGGAATCGCATCTACGAGCGAAACCGAATCCTCCCCGGGCCCGCACGTGGGGCAGACAATGGCACCGGTGAGGATGGACCCGCAGGGATTCCCAGCCCCGAAAAGCCCCGGCGGCCGCGCACGGCGCGGTGCAGCGGGGGCGGGACGAGCC